>JAZHYW010004617.1:0-188840 GCA_037355805.1 Ixodes ricinus
ATATTGTAGCAGTAAGCAAGACTAGAAGAAGAGGAGAAAGGGAAGCGGGCTCTTGAGCGGGGTAGGAAAAAGGAAGAACGTCGATCGGTCGGAGAATAAACCGTTACAACTTTGCTGTTGATCTTTCTATAATCAACACAAAAACGGATAGATCCATCTTTTTTACGCACCAGGACAACCGGTGACGACCAGGGGCTGTTGGATGGTGTGACAACCCCTTGACTAAGCATGTCAGCGACCTGTGTTCGAATAACTTCGTATTCGGCGGGAGCCATTCGACGTAAGGGCTGGTGAATAGGAGGATGCTCACCTGTGTCAATCTTGTGTTCCACAAGATGCGTGCATCCCAGTTCGTTGGGAGTAAGGGCCACACATGTGCCTTACGCTGGCTTTGCCATGAACACTGCGGAGCAGTCAACGACCGCGTTCACTCCTTTTAAAATTGTGTACGGACGAACGCCAGTTCTTCCAGGCGAAGCTGGTACCACAAGCTGCTTGGCGACTGAGAGCCGAAGAATTCTCGAGCAGCTCTGAGCACCGTTTGCGAGACGTAGAAGGCAAGCCCGAGACGCATTGTGCCGGGCTCAGCATCGAACTCAAGAACGTACTGCCCCAGCCTCACCACCACCTCGTATACAGTCAGACTGGGTTCTGGTGCGCCGACCGCTTAGAAAGAAAGGTCGCGCAGAGAAGTTTCTACCACGCTTTATAGGGCCTTGGAAGTCCTTCAGCAACTGGGTCCTGTGACATTTCGTGTACGAGACTGCACTCGCAGTTCTAATCGTACAAAGGCCACATTCACTGTGCATCGTAGCCATCTTAGGCACTACATCCCTCGTTCATCGGAATTTTAGAAACAAGAGCTCGACCCGTGACAATACCGTCAGTTCACTAGGGGACGGGGAGGGCGAGTGTAGCAGTAAGCAAGACAAGAAGAAGAGGAGAAAGGGAAGCGGGCTCTCGAGCGGGTGAGAAAAAGGAAGAACGTCGATCGGTCGGAGAATAAACCGTTACAATATATATATAAATATATATGTTTGCAATGAGCCAGTATAAATGGAAGTATACGACAACATTTGATTTGACTGCTTTTATCTCAAAAGATAGCCGCCTGAAAAGCACTGTTTATAGTTTTCTGAACAATGCACGCGGGTAATTTGTTCTATATAATTTCTATTTAATTTTACAGGAAAGTGTTTGCGTGACTACCAAAGCAATTCGTCCTGCGATTAATCAGATTAAAGTTATGTCTCCAGGCGTCAAACGAATATTTAGAACATTTATTTAAAAAAAAAGTGTTCAAGTGTTCCTAGAGTTTTTGGTATGCTTTGAGAGTGCTGTTGGGCTAAAACACATTATCGAAGATAAGCTAATATGTTGCAGTTTATACACTCTGATAAAGCTTTGCTTAGGCTACCTATGCTTGCAGATTTATACCCGTAGATAATCTTGTACTATATCGAACTTAATACTTCATTATGTCACGAATATCAATTGATGAGGTGGATATAACGGAAGCAAAAATCCACGTCAAATTAGGCGAACGTGTGCCCGAAACAAAATAGAAAATGCTAGCGTCGAAGGCGTCGATGGCGGCGAAAGAGGAGGATTCTGGAACATTTGGCCCAGAAAGTTCGGCGCTTAGTACATTCGTAACTCGATCAGACGACAAAGTTCTAGGATTTACGAGAATCTAAAGTTGAAAAAAGAAATAAAAGGGCAGTCCCGCTCACCTGGAATCGAACCCGGAGCATCCGCGTAATAGCCAAGTGCTGTAACCATTCGGCCACACCTCGCTGGGCAACGCGCCCAGCAATATCATTTGTACATAGATTACATTCGTACAGCATTCAAGGCTTCTAGAAATAGCTGTTAAGCCTTAATGTAACTCGCTGGACACACAACATAACTAATGACAGAAACAAAATGTGTTCTTGGCCATTTAGGGTTTGATAGACATGACTTACGTTTTCTTTTATACCTCGTTGATTTTTCAGAGGTTCTTCTTGAACTTGAGAACGCTCGGACAAAACAAGAACTGCTCCTACATAGCCCAGAAGCCTATGTGTGGCCCCATCGATAAACGTATATAAATACATTATTGAAAACCCAAATATCACCGATATGCAGCCAACGTTTTCATTCGCAAAAGTTCAAACATATCAATGTTGGATTCTCAACCATGGTAGTCTTCTAATAGTCAGATAGAATATCAATTGCGTGCTACAATTACATTTGGCTTAAACGAATTCAATGAAACTACTTTATTTCTTTAGATAACTAATTAACCGTTACTTCAGTAAGTAGTCGTTATTATCCTTAGAAATTGAGATTTGTTTGTATAATAACCAAAAACGCAATATCAAGGAACGAAACGTAAATAAAGCTTACAACATTGAGAACAAGGTTTGCTTATTCACAATTTTCGTTATTTATAAAATTGGAATGCCGTTCAGTAATTTTATGAAGTATGACGTCCACAGAAATAAATAGTTATATAAATTATCGTAGAATATCAAGCTCTTATCTAGCATTTCACAATAATAATTTTTGCGCATATTTGATTTGATATTATCTGGTCTAACGAATCCCTCTTTTTTGTCTTTTTTCGTTTGCAAAGGTGCAGGAGCCAGCTTTGTTCACGGCATAAGCTTGTTGGTTAGCGAAGCCAACGTTTTCGTAAAAGTTACAGACGGAGCATTGTCTATTGTTGGCAATTCAAACAATGTTCACTTTCGTCCCAAGGACTGTAGTCCAGACATAGCTTTTTTGTTTGCTTTATTTTTCTGACGTGTTGCAGCCAGCTTTGTTCATGGCATTAACCTGTTTGTTATCGAAACCGACGTCGTAGTCAAAATTTTAGACTCTGCATTATGCATTGTTCGTAATTCAAACCGTGATCACTTCGACCCAGGGAGCGTTGTCTAGACAAACTTGTTTTTTTGTCTGTTTTCTGTTGCTAAGGTGCTGGATCCAGCTTTGTTCACGGTATACGTTTGTTTGTTAGCGAAACCAACGTCTTCGTAAAAATTACAGACGGAGCATTGCGCATTGTTCGTAATTCTAGCAAATATCGCTTCTACGCATTGACTGTAGCCAAGATATTGCTCTTTTGTGTTTGCTGTATTTTTCTGAGGTGTCGCAGCCAGTTTTTGTTCATGACATTACCTTGCTCGTTCTCAAAACCTCACGTCGTAGTCAAAATTTGAGACTGTGTATTGTGAATTGTTCATAATCCAAACAATGATCGCTTCGACCCAAAGACTATAGTCTAGACAGGCCTGTTTTTGTCTGATTTCATTTGTTGAGGTACTGCAGGCAGCTTTGTCCACAGCATAAGCTTGTTCGTTTGAGAAACCAACGGCTTCGTAAAAGATACAGGCGGAGATTTGTGCATTTTTCGCAATTGAAACAAAGATCGCTTCTTTCCAAGGGCTGTTGTCTAGACATAGCTGTTTTGAGTTTGCTTTATTTTGCTGAGATGTCACAGACAGCTTTGTGTATGGTTTTAACTTGCTTGTTATCGAAACCCACGTCTTAGTCAAAATTTGAGTCTATGCATTGTGAATTCTTCGTAATTCAAACCATGATCGCTTCGACGAAAATACTGTAGTCTAGACATGCGCTACACATATTTGCGTATGTGTCTTTGGTTGGTTTCCCATGAAAAATCAGTTTATCAGAAATCGTTTTCTTAGATTATTCAAAATTTTCTTTTGCTATTATTTATGTTCCGGTACATTTCGACAAGCAGATGTTGAGGCCGCTTTAAATAGCGGTTATTTGCAGCGCCTCAACATATACGAAATTACCTTATTTCCGGAACTGTAATGCGCAACCGGTTTCGAGTACCCAGAGGTAATTTTGCAGAATAATTGAAGGTTTTTGTTTAGATAGTCGATTCCCGTGACTAGTCTGCACCCAATGGCGAACGCAAAAGTGAATATTATCATACAGAGCGCACCTTGAGAAATGCCTGCTGCATTGGCTCGCAAACCTGCTTGTAGGATATATGAATCTACAATATCATACGCTGCTATTAATTAAACATTAATGTCTTATCACTGTGATCAATATATAAACAAAAAACACATTCTTTGAATTGTTCTAGTCCGTAAATAGTCCTTACCTGGTAAAATTTCAACTTTCAGATTTGCATAGTACGCGCGAGTTATAGTCTGTACACCAAGGTCCTTCCAAATATAGAACTGTATTGTTAAAATCGCCTAACTTCAGAACCGGTGGGATGTGTTTTGAACATTATAAAAACCGCGAACTCTAACAGTGATTTCGCCTCCGAACTGATATTAAACAGATAATTTGAAATAGAGTGTAAACGTTTAGTATATATAACAAGCACTTTAAATCAAGTTCGGTTAAGAATGAACAACACGAATAATTATAAGACCTCTTTCTGGTGTATGTAGGAATGTTTCGGATCCACGAAGCACATGATTCACATTCAGGAGGCCAAATTCGAAACGCGTGCGTTATATCGAGATTCGTTTCAACGAATGGTTTCGCCACTAAATTAAACGCCGTCTAAAGTTATGTAGATGAAAACTGGGACATACACTAAAGCGCAATGACACGGCCCACAAGTTAAGCCTTACAGGCTTAGTGAAGACATGTACAAAGCCATGACAGGCGTCCTGGCGCTGCTTCAAGATGACAAATGTTGGCCCGTCGACCTGCAAATATCAGATAAGGTAATATTGATAATGAAACAAAAGTATAATATTTAGCTCTCGTCCAAAATCATATTTAGTTTACTTCAAATAAAACGAAGGAATAAATCTTTACTTTTATTATTGCAAAACTTAATAAAAAATATAATATTACTTTATAGCAGCCTACGTAAGAAAAACTAGAAAATCGTTCTTTTCTATAACCTATTTGTGTAAAGGCATGATTTATATGTTAATATTTTAGTAATATACGCCGATTAAAATCGGCATTTTTATTCTCTTTATCATCAGAAATGAGATGAGGCCACATAATGAGCCCCATAGTTACAATTTAACAGCGAGAATTCATACGGTCACACGAAGCGTCGTCTTTTTTGCGAATGCTATCATCGCCTAGAGTAGTGAAACGCCATAAATGCTGCCGTGACATTGTGTATTTTAGACAGCGTTCCAGTGTCGAAAATCACAATAATATTTAACAGTTTTATGACATAATTTCGCTTTATATACGCAACAACTGTTTTATTAAATTATTATCATGTTATATGTGTTAATGAATTTAGACGTATTAGTTGGCAACTGCGCTGGTTCTCATAAAATCATATCGCTTGCGTGAGTGTTGTGTGTAGCCACTGATGCCGTGTAGAATATCGAGAACGCATTTTCATGACCCGGCACTAAATTGCAATTGTTAGTTTATGGTGTTTTTGGTTGATTTATATAATTAAGAATTAGCTAACCCGAATTATGACCCTTATGCATGGTGTTCCATTTTAACGTGAACAACTATATTCTAAGAAAATTGTGAACGGTACAGCAATCGAGTCTCGTACAGGTGAGGCGCAGCCATGAAGACATCATGCTAGACGCCAAGATTAAAAAACAATGAACTGATCGTGTTCACTGAATTTTTCCTTATTGAAAACAAACAAATAATTATAGTTAAAACCTGACAAGCGTCATAAAAGAGGTAGTGAATTTTAAAGAAAAATTTTCCGCGTATTTTGTTCTTTTTATGTCCCAAGAATGCACCAAAATGTGACACTAACGCCCCGTATTTTCGGTTCTCCGCGTTTACGTGCTTCCAAGCCTACGCCTGTAGCAAATGGTGTAACTTCATAGCAACACCGCGCTTCCGTTGCGCTACAAATCATTCTAAAATAAGCTGCTTCATCAGTGTTTGGTCACAATGAGCAAGTTTCTAGTCGAAATTTTTTATATTCTTTCTCACTAAGCACTAAGCTAACATGTAATTTTTGCTTTATGAACACGCAGAAGCATTTATAAATATTTTACAAGCAATTTCATGTTTCTGGCTTTCGGCATTCTTGAGATATCGCAAAAACGTCTTAAACCCCGGCATAATTTGGGAAACCTACAATAAAATCTTGAGTTTGGCATGTAGAGAACATTTTTTACACCTCATAGAACTAGTTTTTTTTAATATTTAGTCGATTGATAATATTACTAATTATTTTTCATGTTTCGAGTCTGTTTCTATTAAAAAAAGCTTGTCGGGTTAGGCAACGAAAATTTGACTGATGTGCTTATTGCCCGCTTTTAAAAATTAGGTTTGCATTTCTCTCAGAGCTAGTGTGTATACCTTTCATGAATGTAGCAGGTGGTACATGCTAGTTATGGCCTATATCTGTTTAACAAACGACAATTGAGACCACGGCTGTGCACCGCAAGACTTTTTAGCTGGTATGGTTTTAACCAAGCTCAAGGCACCGGTAAGGAGAGCAACATACAGAAAGGAGGACTTTCTAATTACGTTCTTGAACAGGAATAAGGTTATCCTATCAACATTCAAGACTGGACTGTATAACGACATCTGCTATTTCAACAATATCAACCGAAGCGGGCCTGGCATCCTGAAGCAAGAAAAGAGAAAACCCGAGTGACAAATCAGGTGAGTTGTATCTCTCAAGGTTGCTTCTTTATATTAGCATAAGGTACTTAATTTTTTTTCTCTTAGCGGACGTTTTTTGTTAATTCTTATACAAACATGTATATACCTTTTTTATAAAATATATTTTTTAACATTTGCAGATTTTGTTTGTTATACATATATGTCTGCAATGAACCAGTATAAAACGAAATGATGCGAAAACATTTGGTTTGACTGCTTTTATCGCAAAAGATGCCTATCTGAAGAGCACTGTTGGTGATTTCTGAATAATGCATGCTGATTATTCATTTTATATAATTTCTAATTACTTTAACGGTCAAGTGTTTACTCGACCACCAAAGCAATTTGTCCGGCGATGATTGAAACAAAAGTTCTGACTGCTGTTGTCAGGTGCATATTTAGAACATTTCTTTAAAATAAAAGTGTTCTTATAGTTTTTGTTATGTTTTGAAAGTGTGATAAGCCTAAAATATTTTTTCTAAGATAGGCTACTAACTCGCAGTTTCAATCCGCTGATAACCTTTCTTTGGCAGAATATGGCCTGAAACCTTATAAAGAGACTTGGTTCTGTATGTCTTTTACCTTGTCGATTATTTTGCTATACAATATCGAACTCACACTCCATATCACTTGTGCACACTGTATCAATGCAGCTTTCAAGGCTTTTAAAAATATATATTAAACTATAATGTAAAACACTGGGCACACAACATTTTTAATGACAAAAACAAAATATTTTCTTGGCAGTTTAGGGTTTTGATTGATATGACTTGCGTTTTTTTATTCCTCGTTAATTTTTCAAAGGTTCTTCCGGCAGTTGTGAAGGCAAGGACAAAACTAAAGTGCTCCTACGTAGCCCAGAAACCCATGTGAGGCAGCATTGTTGAACCTGTGCGGATCCACTATTTAAAAACAATATTATTGATATGAGGCCAACGTTCCCTTTCGCGAAAGTTTAACCATCTCAATGTTGCATCATCATCGGCGGTAGTATGAAAATAGTTAGATAAAAGATCGATGGCAGTTACAATTACACTTGGTTTAAACGAATTCAATCCGGAGCGAAGGTATCGTCCGCCACTTTTCCAGCGGTTGTGGTGACCTCAGACCGCCGACCCCTGATTGGCTCCAACTGAAGGATAGTGGGCTGACCTGAAAGCATGCTGACCGTCAGGTCTACCCACTATCCTTCAATCAGACCCATTCAGAGCTAGGCGTTTTTACGTCACTGCAACCCATGAAAAAGTAGTGGACGATACTTCCGCTTGCATAAGCTTACTTGGTTTCTTTAGATAACTAATTAACCATTAGTACAGAAAATAGCGGTTATTATCCCGATCAATTCAGAAGCTTTGTATTGTAACCAAAAACAAAATATCAAGGAACGAAACTTAAACAAACCTTAGTTTATAGAGAACAAGTTTTGCTTATTCACAATTTCTTTAATTCATAAAACGAGGATGCAATGATGTTGTTTTTTTGTGGATTATGACTACCAGAGACAATAAAAATAGTTATTTGAATTATGGCGGAATACAAATCTCTTATCTAGCTTGTCACAATAACTTATTTTTCACAGATTATATATGACATTATCTGGCCTTAATATTGTAGGAGCAATAAAGGGAAGTGCTAGAGCCGCCTTTAAGGTTTTGCTTCTAAGGTTTTAGGGAGACATTATTAGGTATTCGAACTGTTTCCTGTTCATCAAGTTCCTAACATTTTCAGTTAGGCTTTCGTTAACTAGGAAGTAAACCACAAAAACACTCGCCCGCAGTTATAATTTTGGGAGAAGATTATTCAATAAGCTTAAAAATATCACATTTTTTAAATGAAGTTCTCGAATTTTAACGATAGTAAATTGATATATGTTGGGTATGATCCAACAACCTCAACACAATAAAAACAAAAAATAGGTAAGTTTTCTCCTCATACGCACAAAGGCCGGTGAGCATTTTTCCGCATCCGGCGGTTTTGCGCTTGTCTTTTCTCCGGTGTGCCTTTTCTAGTGAGGTCTTCATCGGTGAGTTTTTCTCCGGGATACGTGCTTTTCCCGCTCTCAAAATCTTCCGTCTGAATCTGCTCGGATTTGCTATCCTGGTGTCCAATAATCAGTGTGGTAGAGATTTCTTTGACATGGTAAATCTAAAGCAAGGAGATACAAATGAGCTGACAGACACGAAGCTCCAAACTCAGATTGAAGACTAATGTAAGAACTAAAGGGACAATAATGAATCAAATGTCCCCCAACGAAAAAAAAACTACCAAATAAATTTCAAGATAATTGTCGGCCCCTTTGGCCATCCCTCCTGTAACCATGTGAAGCTAACTAGTTCATGCTTAAAATATACAAAACAGGAGAGCATGCGCACAAACAAATTCCCACAAATATGCGAAATGCGCCACATTGATAGTCTAAAACATCAACGACATTTGGGAGACCGTACGGGTGTAGCATCATAGCCTCTCGTGGAGAATTTCTGTGTGTGCTTCAACCATCATTGTTTCATGTCATAACGTAATATGTTGAGGGTCTACAAATGACGGCATGATTACGTTACAAACGCTTGCATGCACACATTCTGTCTCTTAATTGAAAACAAAATAGCTCCGCGCAGAGTGGTGAGGACCCGGCCATTTTATCGGGGGATTCGCGGCATGGGCTTCTGACAGAAACTGGCCTTTTGTATGAGTGGCAAAATGGCGTTGTTTTAATCGTTGGGCATTCGACACGAGGCTTCTGATGTCAGGTGCTTTCGTGCACTACCAACCATATCCTACATATGGCATCGACTTTCTGTAAAGCAATCTCCTTCGGGAAATGTGTCCGACCACTATGGTAGGTGTTCCTGGGATCCTTTGCTGGATAACACACAGATTCCGGGCAATTAGGAACCCAAAACCGAGGCGAAAGGTTTGAGACGTTTCGAATCAGTGTGAAAAAGGACGACGGTTGTTGCATCGGTGCGTCGTTACTTGTTTTATATAAAAAAAGCAATTTTGATTCATTTTTGGTGAGATATAATAAAGTTTTATACAAGCAAGTGTTTTCCAAATAAAATTCTGTTGCCAGTAGCGCCCCGAGTGTAATCTCCTACATCGTTGTGCTCGTTTCTTTTTGCGCTTTTGAAGTATAGGCTTTTTCATCTGAGGTCACATTTGTTTAGACTCGAAACTGAAACCAACATTGTCGCCTGCTATCAGTACCTTGGCGATGTGTTAGAGGCATTCGGCGTCTTATTGTTGCATCAGTAGAGCCGTAGAGCCAAAGATCTATCTTTGTAGGAGCACGTTTCAGAACATTTTCGTGTCCTAGACAATCGCAATGATGTTCCTCACCTAACACGAATCGCAGTCCACAAACGCGTAGTTGGGGTACGAAGCATTTTTGTCGAGATCATAGAGTGAACATAATTATCCAGAGCGAAATGTCCCATCCATCTGGCCCCGCCGGAACGTCGAAGCATAGACGCGGATCTCGGCTGCCCCAGTTGGCGGTCCCAATGAGCCCATTTCGTTGGCAAAGCTTTAAAATGCACAAAGAAGCAGAAACACATCACCTGTAAGTTATGTATCTTGTTAAGTTATATTTTCCATTTTACTTTGCAGAAAAACATTTGAATCGCAAGTTGACAATATTAAATAAAGTTGACACGCGCTCGAGCAACTTCAACCTGTCGTGGCAAGATAAACACGCCTAAACCAGCTTATTCCAACATTTTTCCACCGTTAAGCTTGTGGTATTGTCAAATAAAGATTGACCTTTTACTGCCAAGGTGTTTCTTGCAATTTCGATGAGCCCATAGTACTAACAGGCCAACATATACCATTATAAGCTCGTGTTTATTCAAGTTTGGTAAGCCAATGGCACAGCCAAGCCAACAGTGTCCATTTTATGCCACTCCCCATCAAATATTGGAATGCCGACGGCACGAACAGGCCAACGTTGACCATTTAATTACAGTGTTCAACCAATTTTAGCAAGCCAAGGGTACTCAAAGGCCAACAGTGACCGATTTATGCCCGCATTCATCAAATATTCACAAGCCAAATGAACTGTCAGGCGAAGATTGCCCATTTTATTCCAGTGTTCATGTAATATTCGCAAGTCAATAGAACTGACAGAACAATTTAGCCCGTTTCTGGCCTCTGTTCATCCAATATTACCATGCGCCGCCGAGCGAGAGGTATGCCATGCGCGCCGCCGAATGGTGTCCACACTTGACACTCAAGCGGAAGATCTGAGTTTGATTACAGGTAGCGGAATGTTATTTTATTTATTCTTTGTAATTGTCGCTCTCGCAAGTTGGAGAACTCTCTCGTCTCATCGAGTTACGAATGTTCTAATCGCCGAACGTTCTAGATCGAACCTTCCAGAAACTCCGCCGGTACAAAAGGTGCCCCGCGGGGCAAGCCGGGGTCAGTCTCGCCAAGCGTTCGACCTTGCTGTTCCGCCGACTTCAACGCCCGCGAAGTTTAGGTGTTAAGAATGAAGAATTAAGAATGAAATAAAAAAGAAAGTGTTCTTTTAAACGAGATAGTTAGATTAGAAAAAATAATACGTTTTACTTGACCCGCTATAATGAATATTGGAAGGTTCCCACATGCAGGTCAAATTATGGGCAGCAAATGCTTCGGTATTTAATTCCAAAGCTTCTAAACAACTTTGAGGAAGAAAATAGAAATATAGAAACAATATCTCCTAAAGAGTTGCGTACCATATTTTTGCATATTTAAGCTTTCTGTGTCTTGTTTCTGTTATCCCATTTGATAATGTATAAATTTCTGTACAAGATTGTTTTTTTTTGTTTTTGTTTTTGTTTTTTAATTGCACGAAAAGTGTTTTTCAATGGCTGTCGATGGGGCTGAGGGCCAGTCAAGCTTCTTGTTGAAGCTTTTTTCCTTGTGCTCCACCATTTTTTTAAATGGAAATAAAGTTTATTATTATTATTATTATATTCTATCACCGTTGTATTTTGGGCACAAGTTCACATTAATAGTCATTTATTTATTCTTGTTTATTCATTGTTATTTTGGTCACCATCAGTGACATTCCTGTGGAGGTGCTGGGTACCGCATGTCCCTGCAGCGTATCCCATCGGAGGGCCCGCAGTGCAAGTCCGACAGCACCCACGACGACCCGACGAAGACACTCCCGAGCCCCGATTAAAGGGGTACTCTGGCGATTTTTCGAGCTACCTCAACTAACTGTATTTCTTGACTTCCTGGCCTTTCCCCTTTCTGGTATGCTATTTAGTAACGCAAAATTCAGAATAGTTATTGTAAAATCGGCAAACGAAAATGATTGAAAAACCAACATTCAAATATGCCCGCCATTTTAAGTCCCGTGACGTCAGCGGCGGGCAGGCCTGCCCGCCGCTGACGTCAGGGCCTAGGTGAATCACCATTGCTCTATTGGAACCATTTTCTTAATTGTGAGGCAAGATTTTGCATCTGTAGCTAATTACTTGACTATGGCGCTTAAATTACTCGAGGTGTCTCGTTTCGTTTGGAAACAAGTTCAAAATTGTGCGTCATTTTAAAAGCTTAGGTAAAAATTCAAATGCATGTTTATGCGTTTTTTATAATTTAAGGTTCAGTGACGGCCTTTTAACTCCAAAATGAACAAGCATTTCCCAGTGCCGAGTGTGGAGACTGGATTTGGCATATTTAGCTTCATATCGACAAATATGGTCGCATTCAACCAGTGTCCAACTGCATATCCAATAAAATTATATATCAGCTAGGTCAAATTTTGTCAGCGCCTTCCATCATTTACTGCATGTGTACACCAGTGCATATTTTCTGCTTGAAGCAACTAGATCTTATATCCAGTGTACAAATGTAGCCTATTTTTAAGTGTTTGGGAGATTTAAGCAAAACTGATATTAAAACGGAGGGTTTGGCATTAATTCTACATTCTATGGTGGACACACTATGTTTTCACTTACGAAGGCTTGAACTTGGTTCGTGCTCTTCGAAAATAGGTAATTATTGTTTATTTATTGTTCACTTTATAATGTAAAGGAAAACAAAAAACATATCAAGAACGTTATAAACAGGTGTAGGGAACGTTTCGGTAAGAAGGCAAATACTTGTACAGGCATGTATGAGAGATTTTGTAAAAATAGATTTCAAACGTGCTCCATGCATTTGCCCTTGGGGATATTATCTTATATCTGGTATTTTTCCAGTTCTGCTACATTCTTCAATTAAACCAGGGACATCTCACAAACTTTTATATTATCTAACAAACCAAATTATGATTATCTGAATATAGGCCGGCAACCACACGCTCTAATCGCGAACCAAAGTGGGTATTAGAAAAACAACAAACATGTAATAGTTCCCCAAGCGCGTCAGACGTACGTTTGCCACGCCATGTGTATTGTTCGTTCGTGCTTTCTCGTTTAACATATAACCTTGTTTTTGAATGCCCTGATGGTTCAGTATTATGACGAACAATGCTATAGACTTTCTCAAATAATGTTTCAATGCGAGACTTAAATGTTAACTTCTCACGGCGCATAAGGCAGTGTGTTTCAAAAATAACCTATGCGATAAACCGCCAAGATATATGAACATCAATCGAAAGGTTGTTTTTGAACGACTGACATTTTTGCATATTAGACGAGAGTCCAGACTGAAGCGCAAATCCAGTGCAATTGTTTCCTTCGATTTATCCGATTCACACACTGGAGAAAATGCATCTGCTCTTAGGAAGCTGGCTGCTTGACATTATAATTTTAGATCATGCTGCACTTTTTATACTGTTTGTCTGAAATGTAGAGTCGTTATATGAACAAAAGTAGTCTTACATAGCTTCGCGTGTTTTTTGTTTCGTAATTTTACTGGATATTTCGTATTTGCTTCGAAGAAAGTTAATTTAATTATAGTATTCTTGTTGGGATGACTAATCTGCTCAATCCATTTAAATATGTACTCAAATGCATTTCCAGGTGTAAATATATATTCGCCCAAAAATATCAAATTATGAAATTAAACACGACATTGGGTTGTACATTCATAACGTATTGATTGAAACAGTTTTCATCATTCTTTCCTGTGAAGCAGAATGGGGGAATCTAAATATATGATTTTTTACGCATGTTTTCAATCTTCTCCCAAGTCACCTACTAATTTATTATTTCCCATTGGAGTACTTTTTAGAGTTCAGCACTTGAAAATATTAACAATTCGTTCGAACTTTCAAAATGATAGGATAGATGAAAATTGTCACCCTAACTCGAATATCAGTGATGTGATTCTGTACTATTAAACTAAAGTTGTCCTTAATGACAAGTCAATGCTGGAGCATCAATAAAAATTCGCATTACACTATGCTGGACATTCCCGAATCCAAAAAGCAGTGCAATATGTCGGCCAAATATTTGCATAAACGATTTAAATATGGGCCCAGCACTTGCTTTCACAGTGGGGTGCAAGCGCTACTTCATGGAGTAGTGTTTTTGTCAATTCACCTTGCCTGCGCGAGGCTAATGTGTAATTTCAAAAGCAAACTTTGAAACGAAACAGAACGTTTATTGTCCCGTTCAAACACCCCTAAAGTGTCGCCAAAGTGGTTTTTGGTATTACCTCTTTATGGCTCTAACTCAATTGGTGGATTCTTAGTATACAAAAAAAAACAAGATTAAATATATTGCCACGCGCGTCGGGGAGCGAGAGCATGCGTGGCCGAATGGGTACGGCGCTTGACTGTCGCGCGGAAGGTCTAAATTCGATTCCAGTCTGCGAAATGTCTTCTTATTTATTCTTTCAACTTGGCGTTCTCGTACGTTCAAGAATATTGTCTTTTCATCGAGTTTCGAATTTTCTACACGCCGAAAGTTCTACGCCGAATGTTCCAGAAACATACACGGGTACATAAGCGACTCCGCATGGCGAGCGGAGTCAGTCTCGCCCCAGTGTTCGTTCCTGCAGTATCACCACCATCGACGCTAGCCTTTTCCTGTTTTGCTTTGGTCAAAAGTTCGCTCCATTACACGTTTAGTTTGCTTCAGTTTTCGTCGCCTCATAAACTGCCACTCGTGACAATATAGCCTTCTTATTGTTTTTATTAAAATATGATCGTAGATTCCGACACGGCTGTTTTTGTGCGAATTGTTAGAAAAACCAGGGGGTGCCACTGGACGTGCAACAGCCAAGAACGAGTGATCCGTTCTCACGCAGCTTTCACATGTTGGAAAATTAGTCCGCCTCCGGTTAGCTTCCTCGCCGCCCGGGAACCCTATCACGCCTTATTGGCTGTCACACATCTAAAGGGGCCCTCTGTGTTACGCACAAAATAACCAAAAAACGAGTGTGTCGAAATATCAACCCTGTTTGTATTGGGCAAATTGAACGCGAAAAAATCTAATCTTCAACCTTTTTAGAATGCGTCAGTGCAGAAAGTTTAGTTATCATCTATGCAGGGTGTTTCACGAAAGGTGGACAAATTCGATATTGCGATAACTGCGCTTCGCAACAAAAAAATACTTGTGAAGTTTTGATCCTGGGCCAGGGGCCTATTTAGGAAAATGATTAAAGTCCGGGATAACTCGGTTGTTAAATATTTTTGCGTAGTTGACGTTTTATTAATGTGATTAAGATCATGGTTTCGATTAGAAAATTGCACAGCATTATCGAAAAACACTAAATAAAAAATGCAGAACGATAGAAGGCACGCAAAGCATTTTACGGCTTTCTGAAAAACCGCAAAACTTCGACAGGTTTTTCAGTTTCGGCTTGCTATCGGAGCGCATCTCGGCCCCGGCGGCACCGCGCCCCGTGGAGAGATAGTGCAACCAACCTCTGGTGCGTCGCGCAATGACGGCGCAGCAGAGGTTGGTTGCACTATCTCTCCACGGGGCGCGGTGCCGCCGGGGCCGAAATGCGCTCCGATAGCAAACCGAAATTCAAAAACCTATCGAATTTTCGCGGTTTTTCGGAAAGCCGTGAAATGCTTTGCGTGCCTTCTATTGTTCCGCATTTTTTATTTAGTGTTTTTTGATAATGATGATTAATTTTCTAATTGAAGCCATGCCCTTAAACACAATATTAAAAAAGTTAATTAATCAAAAATATTAACAACCTAATAATCCCGGTCTTAAATAATAATCCTAGATAGGCTCCTGGCCCAGGACCCAAACGACATAAGCCTTTATTTGTTGCGACGTCTAGTTTTCGCAATCTCTAATTTGTCCATCTTTCGTGAAACACCCTGTATATACAATCACAGAAAAATGTCAGTGGCCTTTTAAACAAGGAGGAAGCATATCTTTATTTTTAAATGCGACAGAATGTTATGAGTGCACTCATATCAGAATAGGAAGCCTTGTACATAAGGCACCATATAAATTATAACAGGCAAAATAACTCAATAAGGGACACATACACATCTAAAAATTTCGGACGGTCAAAATGTACGTTCAGTGGCCTCATTACAATGTGTGTATTTTATACAACGAAAAACTTAACTTAAATTTAACTAATGGTGGATATGTAATATTAAGCAAAGTTAAATAATAACGTGCCACTGGCGTAAAAGCCACCATTAAAAAAGTTAACTTATGCCACCGTCGTCACAAAACATTCGCGGCTCCCGAAAAGTCAGGAATGTTTTAGCTGAACAATTATTTTGCGGTGAACCACACACCACCACAAAGGTATGGCAGACAAGTAATAAAGCTGGCAACACTGTGCCAAAACCGGCACGTTCGATCGGCGGCAGAGTTAACGAAAAGGCGTCTGGAGGTCTGGTGCAGAAAGACACAGTGTCGGAGGGGTGCAACCGACCACCGGAACACCAAGCGGAAGCGGAAGTCGCGGGGGTGCGACTGACTAGGTTAGATCCAGTATCCACTGCTGTTGATCACCCGATGCAAAGCGGAAAGCCGCAGACTCCATTTAAATCCAACGCTGACGCTTTCCTCTTCACATCAGGGTTAGTTTAACCTCTGCAGTAGACTGGGTATAAAATTGAACTTGCTACAGTTGCAACGCAATTCTTCCGACCGTCTCATGTAAAGTAGTAGTTTGTGGCACGTTACACATATTGACCGTCAAAGTTTTTAGCAACCTTGGGCCACCAAATCAAAAATCAAATCAATGCTCATCTGTGTTTTAACAGTCAGGGGATCGTCCAAAGAGAATGTGTGCCTCCATTACCAGACTTCAATAAACTGTCTCTTGTCTCTTCTCTCTTCCCTCTTCACTGTTCCTTTCTGTTTGTGCGCAATTTTAACCATGTTCAATAAACGTTTTATCTGGAGGTCCTTGAAAGGCTCAGGAAGATGGTGACACGTGTCCGGTGTTGCACGCACTCGGATGCTTCACCACGAAAACGCCCTGTCAAACGGCCATCTCCATCACTGAATAGTTGTTAGAAAAAAATATTCCTTGGGTGCCCCAGCCTCCTTATTCGTCGGAACTCAGTTTGACGTTGAACTACGTCTTTCTCCGGGCTTGAAAGGGGAAGCGAAGCTGAGAGGTCGATGTTACGAAACCGTGGTTACGGAAGTGACGTAAAACAGATAACACCGCTGAGAACCGCGCAAAGCGCACACGCGTCCTTTCTTATGTGCTGGCTTGCTCGCTTAACTCGAAGTGCTACTCTCTGATTAAAACGGCGATAAACGTCACTCCGCCAAACGTGATTCCACAATCTTCGCCCATGGCTCTGGACACTTGCCGAGGTCGCGTGCAGTTCACGCGACTCTCTCGACCGACTCGGCAAAGCGTTAATCCGCATCTTATTTTTGAAGTCACTGTATCCTTGGAAAGTAGTGCCAAGCTATCTGTATGCTCGTTCTTTTGGCTCATGAAATAGCAAATTTATCTTGACCTCTCCTTTCTTGGTGAGCCAATCTAAATTCGCTGGTGACGAGTAACCTTATGGAGACGTTTCCTGTGTACTGAGATATTACTGTCCACACACCGGCGAAACAAGCTTACATCTTCGTACCGCCACCCCATGCGGTGTCGCTGCTTGGAGGCCTTCAAGAAAGTTGTATTTTGCGTACGAAACCTACGAAGCAATCAAAGCGATATCTATAACACGGTCACGCAATGCAGGTGCAATGGTGCCGTCACGTATACTTGAGGTCGGAGGTACGACGGGACTTCATTTTCATAACCGTCGTAGTTGGCGTAGTGCACGTAACTGACGATGCCTCAAAAGATCGGTTTAGTCAGAGAGCAAGCGCGGTGGAAGCTTGTAAAACCATCAAGCATTACGCCTAGCAACTGGATACTCCCAAAGCAGGATTTCCCATAACGTGAGTAATGTTTGAAAACAAGTCTTTCAAGCAGACGGCAAAATAATTCTACCTTCGTAGCGCAATTCTTGGCGGGACGCCAAGGCTGCCCTCTTTGCTCTATTCGTGCGGCACGGAGGAAAGGAAGCGGGAGGTCCCAACTTCCCTTTCCTCGCGGCAAGGGGAAAAGGTTTTTACAGCGGAGCTGTTGAGGGCTAGTTTCTCCAGTATCGTGTCCGCCAGCACACAAATGATAGCACAAAACTCTGGACAGCTACCGCCATCTATGAGCGACGACGGCAACCAGACAACCGACTCTGGTTGCCGCCGTCGCTCATAGATTTCGGCCACCTTTCCAGCCTTTCCACTCTGGCTTGCCGACTCGCGGCCGGCCATTACTTCATTCCCACCACAGTACAGCTTCGCTGGTCTTCCTACGTCACCAAAATGAAAAGGCTGAAGTTTTTTTTTAATTTTTCGTTTGCAAGGCGACGACAAAGTATAATGAACGAAATCTTTTTAAGGTGTCGAACATAAAGCTATCGTTTTGAAATATTCATCGTTTTCCAATAGGCAAGAACAATATAATTGGAAGAGATCCGTGCAGATGGGCGTGATTGAGAAGTTGATTGCATACACAGTGCCGCAGAAGTTTATATTGGCGATGGACGCCTTCAGTACGCTGATGCTTCATGGCGGTCTTGATGAGACTGGTTTAGAACGATCCTCCTGAAGCTTCGATGATATGAAGTGACTAAAAATGGCAATTGCCATGGTAACAGACATTTATCATCCAATAACCTTGCGCGGATCTGGTTGCCTGTATCTGCTTTTTTCCAGCTAGCACCAAGAGAAAGCAATGGTGCTACTTTTCCATTCTCTAGTTACTTCAATGCCTGCTCACACGTAGTTCTGCGGAAATTTATGCAGAACAGTACAGCTAGACAGCGACCACTTTTTGCTCCCCGACTCAAAGACCTCTTGAAAGGGCTCCATTTTTGTGTTTGGTATATTATCCTGAAGAGCGTAACTGGCTAGCTGAAAGACATTCCAGCAGAAGGCTTCCAGCACTGCTACGAAGAATAGAGACTGCGCCTCGGTCGCTGTGTAGCTGCCAAGGGAACTATGTTAAAGGGATAAGCTTGATTAGTAGATAGAATAAAATGCATAGTTAAAAGACAATCACTCTATTACTTTTTTGCTACACCTTTTTGCGGATTTGTTTCTGATTGGCTTTACTATCAAATGTCAAGTTACTCGTGCTATTTTTTAAATATAAATTAGGGATTTTATTTTTCTTATGTCCAAGCACATTCTGACACACAGATGTTGACGTCGTTTTTAACAGCGGTTATTGGCAGCACCGCAACATATGCGAGAAAAATGCAATATCTAAGTCTCGCCTTAAATGCAGGTTCCTACAAAGTAGAATCCACGCAGGGGGCACATGTGAAAGCAGGTGTTTGGAGAGTGGCGTCTCCACAGACCCCAAGCCCCGCAGGGGGCGCCTGCACCTTAGGTGCTAGGTGCTTGGTGAGTAGCGTAATCACGAACCCCAGCCACGTGGGCCACCACACACGCACGCAGCGGGCACCTGCTTTAGTAGGTGCTTGGTGAGTGGTGTCACTACGAACCCCGAGTCATGTGGGTTCGCCCACCCATCTGCTGGGGGTAACTCGTGGGGGAAGGACGCTGCGGTTGGAGCCCGGGTACGTTTGGACCTTGGGTCCCGGGCAGCAATACACCACTTGGCCCGTGCTTCTTGTCCTGGCTCGACCAGGATGTTCATCAGTCGCTCATCTACTCTCTTCTTCCTTCTTTCACTTTTCTCCAGCTCTTTCTCTTTTTCTACACTCTCTTCCTTCCTCACCTCCAGGCGGCAAGGGCCAACCTTGAGTGGAAACAGGACCTGTCCCTGCAACCACACTAGAGTATGATGCCCGGGAAGCACTGGTAGAGTAATTGTGCCAGCCAACTCTTTCTTGCTATAGCACATTACCTACCCCCTTGTTGGGCTCCGTGGTGGGTGGTGCACCCGGGCGCTGAATTTTCTCCCCCATCTTTATTGGTCTGCACAAAAATCCTTCCCTGATCGGCCCCCGAAAAGGCGTCGAACCGAAGCTTCTACCTCGGACGAGACACATTCTACTCAACCTAGATTCCCGAAATTTTTGATACTCCACTTTGAAAGCGACAATCCACTCTCGAAATATGTCACCATTTCTTGTTGCAAAGGTCATCGAGGGTCTGGTTCGGAAAGAATTTCACGGCTAAAAAGCTGGCATCTGGCGACCTACTTGTAGAAATTCAGACCAGCTAACAGAGTTCGGCGCTCCTTGCATTCAACTGTGTGTCGGACTACAAAGTTACAGTGACACCCCACAAGACATTGAACACCATCCAAGGAGTCATATCGGAGGACGACCTTCTGGACACGTCTGAGAGCGAAGTAGTGGAGGGCCTTTTTGAACAGAGGGTTGTCTCTGCAAGGCGCATCTCCTTGCGTCGTGACGGCCAAGAGCTGAAGACGAGGCACTTTGTGCTTACCTTTGAGTCAACCACACTTCCCGAGTCTGTGAAAGCTGTAATTTCTACTGCAGAGTTCGTCCTTACGCTCCAAACCCCAGAAGGTGCTTCAACTGCCAAAGATTTGGAGACGGCTGACAGAACTGCCGCGGCAAATCGACATGTGCCGAGTGTGGCAAAACTTACCACGCAGCAGACTCTTGCTCCAGCGACCCACTTGTGTAAATTGCAAAGAGCCCCACCCCACTTACTCCAGATCGTGTAAGACGAGGAAAGATGAGAAAGAAATTCGTACCCTTAAAGTGAAAGAAAACCGTCTCACACCAAGAGGCGCGTCGCCGCTTCGCGATTTCGCGCAAGGGCGGTTTTGCACAGGTGGTGCAGCGGGGACCTGCACCAATGAAGGTTGCAGTGTCAACCCAGACGTCCTTCCCGGATGCCAGGAAGCCACTGCAGTCCCCAACACCCCAGTTGAAGCTTCAGCCTCCTGGGCGCCGACTCTCGGCTGGTAGGCCTACATCCTCCAGCGAGACTCCTACTTCTTCCATGGTTCAGCAGCCTGTCCCCTCTCATGTAGAGGGTTCACAGGCTGTTTCTCCTACCCAAGATGGGTAGGCTGTGTCCGCACCTGTCAGTGCTTCGCGGTCTCCTTCCAAGAAGAGGGGACCAAGCTCCCGACCGAACTCTTCGGAGGGAGCGTCCTCATCCAAGAAGCGGCACGATTCTTGTGCCACTCCTCCAGCACCCAAGAGGCGAGGGAGCAGGTGGGCTTGGGCGACTGCCTGCCCCGTACCTCTGCTCCTCCGGCTGGTGGAGGTCGGGGCCGGGATTTTCGCCTCGTGCCCAGAGCCCGCCTAAAGCGGCAAAAATAGTCTCCGCCCAGGAGGCAGAACCAGTGGAGGAGGGTGCCGAACCATCCAATCCTGCGTCTGACCCAGACGACATGGAGTGGCAGGTCCCCAAGGGCAAGCACAAGAGTAAAAATGCAATTGTTCCACCAATGTGACAATTGTACTTCACAAGGCTGGTATGCTCTCTCTACAGGAACATCACCCTGCATCCTCAGTCGCTATACTAACCTCACGACACCAAGATATCTTGCTCATTCCCATTGATCCACCTACTGCTATGGACCAGCCGAGACAGAGGGGAAACGGTGACTCCCTCGCCAGTGGCCTCGGCCCGAAGTCTCGACGCCCTTGTAGGTCGGAGGGCGCAGCTTCATATAGACCAACCATAGAACTACTGGGGACTCCCTCGCCTAGGGCTTTATTTTTAATTGTTTTTTCCCACAGGGTCGGTCGGAGCTGCCTTCTTGCAGACTCATTAGATCATCATTCATCTTCATTTTCACATTTTATGTAATTTACCTCCAATGACTGGCTTAGTTTTGCTCTAGGTACCATTACACAAAGGTTGTGACTTTCTGGTGAAAGGCTAACTGCCTAACGCTGATCATGTTTTTTTCTTTTTTTGCAATGGAACTGCCGTGGACTTTTTTCCAATTATAACGACATCAAGTTTTTATTAAGTGAACACAGCCCTGCTGCCTTTTGTTTGCAGGAGACACACCTTAAAGAAAGTCACTCAAATGTGCTTAGACACTCTAAAGTGTTCGGAAAAGATAGGTTAAACGCGTATGTGGCTTCCGGTGGTGTTGCAGTGGTTGTCCAACGAATGGTCCCGTCCACTGAAGTGGCTTTGCAAACCTCTCTCGAGGCTGTGGCTGTCCACATGCTGTTGGACCGCGTGATTACTGTCAGCTCAGTGTACAACTCCCCGGGATATCAGCTGCAGTACGAGGAGCTAGATAATCTAATTAGCCAACTTCCGGCAACTTACATTGTTTTAGGTGATTTCATTGCCCCAATCCTTTGTGGCGAAGCTGTAGAAGAGATTCTCCAGAGGGCACTCATTGAACGGTTTCTTCTTTCAACAGGATTGTGTCTGCTCAACACAAAAGAAGCCACTTATTTTAGTTCAGCAACTTGTAGTTTTACTTCCATTGATCTTTTGTTTTGTCATCCTTCGCTGTACCCCTTGTTTTTATGGAAGGTCATCCCAAATCCATATGGGAGTGACCACTTTCCACTCATATTAGAGTTCAACCATCCTCCTGCTGGTCATTTAACACGTACCCCTCGTTAGAAGCTTGAAAAGGCTGGCAGGTCAATCTTTACAGAAGCCTTATTTATAGCATGTTCAACCCTTGATGATCTTCCCATCGACGATGTCAATGAGCACACTACTCAGCACATCTTGCAGGCCGCTATGCTTGCCATTCCCATGACATCCCCACATCTTCCAAAACGGCCAAAGCCGTGGTGAAACGAAGACTGCCGCCAGGCAAAGAAAGAACAGAATCGTGCATGGGGTATTTTCAGGAGTTACCCCGCGGCAAATAACCTGATCGGCTTTAATAAAACAAGAACGCAAGTGAGGTATATCCGACGGCAAGCCAAGCGGCAAAGCTTTAGAGGGTATGCTTCTTCAGTTATTAGCAGTGCATCATCAAAGGAAGTTTGGGACCGCGTACAAAATATTGAAGGCTCCTACCTAGGATTTTTTGTCCCACTCCTGAACCGAAACGGAATATGCCCTGCCAGCCTAGAAGAACAGGCGAATGTCCTTGGTGAGCATTTCGAATTAGTTTCAAGTTCTCAACATTATACTCGGTCATTTCAGAGACACAAGCTACGGGCAGAAAAAAAGGCAGTTAATTTGTCAAGTGGCTTGCAAGAGCCCTATAATTCACTGTTTACACTTTTTGAACTACAGGTCGTACTTCATTCTTCCAAACAGGCGGCTCCTGGACCAGATGGCATTCATTACAAAATGCTTCAGCACCTCCATTAATCAACTCTTGAGCTTGTTTTATATTTGTGCAACCCAATCTGGCTTGAAGGTTGCTTCCCTCATCTTGGAAGGTGGCTATCATAATTCCCCTGCTGAAGCCAGGAAAGGATCCTACCTGTACATCTAGCTTTAGGCCGATAGCCCTCACGAGTTGTTTTTCAAACACACTAGAAAGGATGATAAATTAAAGGCTTATATTTTATTTAGAATGACGCAAGCTACTTGACAGTTACCAGTGTGGTTTTCGCTCAGCTCAATCGACGGTTGACCATCTGGTCCGCTTTGAGACTGCTTTGCGAGAGGCCTTTGTAGATAGACAGCATTGCTCCTCTGTCTTTTTTGACTTGGGAAAGGCATTTGATACAACCCGGCATATTGCTGGAGTTTTCAACACTGGTGTTCGAGGCAGAATGCTAGGTGTCATCCATAGTTACCTCCGGGATCGCACTCTTCGTGTGTAGCTTGGGGCAACTCTTTCTAAGAAATCCTCGCAAGAAACTGGAGTCCCACAGGCCGGTGTACTTAGCGTCAACATTTTTGTCGTAAAAATTAATTTAATTGCTCGTATTATACCCCCATTTGTTCAGTATTCGCTCTATGTTGATGATGTTCAAATCTCTATCTCATCTTGTATTCCGTCCATCTCTGAGCGTCGACTTCAACTTGCGATGAACCATTTGGTCAAATGGGCAGATGTAAATGGTTTTAGGCTCTATCCTCAGAAAAGAGTGTGCCTGTGCTTCTGTTTTCACCACGGAATTTTACTTGAGCCTTCCTTAAATATGTATGAAGTCACTATTGCAGTAAAGAACGAACACAAGTTATTAGGACTTATACTTGACTCTGAAATGACATTCATTTTACATGTTAAAAGCCTCAAAATGAAATCAGTGAAGTCACCTAATATAATAAAGGTATTTTCACCCGTGTCCCGGGGAGCTGATCGGTGTTGTTTATTGCGCATATTCCACTCAGTCGTACGCTCCCGATTTGATTATGGCTGAATTGTGTACGGCTACGCACGGACATCGGTTCTCAAGATGCTAGACCCCATTCATCATCAGGGGCTCCGACTTTCCACTGGTGCTTTTCGCACATCTCCAATACTCAGCCTATATATAGAGGCAAATGAGCCCTCACTGGAGGAAAGGAGGTTTGAATTAGGCTTCATGTAATCTCTGCGAATAAGGTATGTTCCTTGTCACCCGACCCTGGACTGCATAGAACAAGTACACTATGAGCAGCCTTTCGCCATGACAATTTGTTCTTCTGCTGAGTCCGTAGGGCCGGATGCGCTACCCTCAGTTGTGCAACGCTTGAACTCAGTAGCTCCTTCGGACATCATGCCCATCCACTGTGAGTGAAACTAACGAAATACAACAAGAAAGAGACCCCTAATAAAGTTCTGAGGCAAGAATGTTTTGAACTCCATGACCAGTACCAAGACTTCACAAGTTTTTACACTGATGGGAGCAAAACGGATTCCTATGTAGGCTGCTCAGTGGTAGGGCCTTCTGTGAAGTTTGTCCAGAGAATTAACAATAGTGCCTGTATTCTTTCCGAGAGCTTAATGGCTTACTCCTTGCCATTGATCACATTCTTAATAAGAAGATCCGTAAGTCAATTGTTTACACTGACTCACTTAGTGCTTTACGAGCTCTAGAAACAACAAGGGATGCTTAAAATCCACTTGTTCTAGAAATCAGGAACCGGTTATTTTACGCATCAAAAAGTAAGAAAGAAATAACATTATGCTGGGTACCTTCCCATTGTGGAATTCCTGGGAAGGAGGATGCTGACGGTGCAGTGAGCACAGCTTATGATCGACAAGTGAATCTGCACAAAATACCCTACAGATAATATGGACATTCCTGAAAAAGTCTACAAAGTGCAGGTGGCAAGAGGAGTGATATTGAGAAATTAACAGTAAGTTGTATGCAGTAAAACATTTAATTCAGGAATGGGAGAGGGCACGTCATCACGAGCGATTTTTAAGGTGGTAGTATGTCGACTCCCAATCGGTCATACACGTCTTACCCATGGGCACCTTTTTGCGAGGGAGGATGCTCCAGAGTGTGAACACTGTCATACACCATTAAGCATCCTGCACATTTTACTTGTATGCCCTATGTATGACCGTGAACGTCACAAACATTTTGCACGAATTTTGCAAGAGCATACCCCATTACAATTGGTTCTTTTACTCGGCGACGAACCGCTAATACCACACAAGTCTGTTTTCAATTTTCTTCGAGATTTTAGACTACTAAACCAGCCAGAATTTAACATGTTTCCTGGAATCATGACCATGTTGGTATTCTTTTATGTTCATAGTTTTTATAACCCACAAGCTACTACAGCTTTTTCTTCTCTGTAACCTTGGTTTCTTTCAATAGTCGTAGTTGGCGCATTATGTTGTCACCCCGGTGGTCTCTTGCACGGCCGTGCTGTAGGCAAATGTGACGTACGTCAACACCTCGCCCATGTCTTGTGCCATACATCAACCTACATAGAGATCATGTCGGCGATGGTCTCGTTGAGTCTCTCCGTCAACCCGTTGATCTGCGGGCGGTACGCCGTGGTGCGACGATGGCTGGTATTGCTGAGATGAAGGTTTACTTGCGTCATTGGTGCAGGAACGACGATCCACGGTCTATAATTAGAACACAGGGAGCGCCTTGCCGGACACGATATTTTCAATAACAAAAAAAACTTTGCGACTTTTGCTGCAGTCCATGAAGGAAGCGGTTTCGTTTCGGCGTAACGCGTGAGATGATCTGTGGCGACGAGTATCCAGAGATTTCCCGACATTTACGGTGGAAATGGCCCAGTAGATCCATTCCGATCTGCTGGAAGGGTGCAGTTGCGGAGAAATTGACTGCAGGAGACCGAACGGCTTCTTAGGAGGTTTCTTCCGTCGCTGGCAGCTCGAGGCATGAATGCGTGTATAGGTGAACATTTTTCGGGAGCTTGGGCCAGTAATACTTTTCACGAATTCGAGACAGTGTCGGTCTGTAACCAAGGTGTCTGGACGTCGGGTTTCCATGGCAGGCTTGAAAGATCAAATCTCGAAGGTCGGTCAGGATTACAGCAGCCATGGCGACTTGTAGTCGTCGAAGTTCTCTGTCCAGAGTACACATTGTCGTAACGCGAAGGTCCGCAGGACTTGCGAAAACATGTGGCATCGTAACCGTCGTCGCTGCTGCCGGAAGGTGTTTCGACGAGAGCTTTAGACGGGAAGAGAGGTGTTGTACAACTTGGTGCCTGACTTGTAGACCACAGTCAGAGCTCTAGTAGCCAGAGTCTCCATTGAGCGAGGCGTCCTGACGGGTGTTTGACGTTCACAAGCCAACAGAGCGAGTGGTGGCCCGTGACAACACAGAACGGGCTCCAGTACAAGTACGGACGAAGCTTCGTGATTGCCCAGACGACCGCAAGGCCTTATCTCTCAGTCGTGGAGTAATTTATCACCCCAGTAGCAATTGAAGGTGTCCTTCTAGAAGAACTTCGTTGGAAACAGTTGCATTGGTCAGGGTGGTTACGACAACACTTGATTGCGGCAGCAAGTTCACGTGGTCGGCAGCGACTCCAACAGCGGCTGGCGTTTGTGGTTTCTCTGAAGGCGGAACAGGTGCCCGCGGAGTCAGTCTGTTCTCTGCCAGGTCAATGACGGCGCCAAATTAGCAAAGAAAGTGCATGCCTAGAATGACGTCTCTGGCGCAGTCTTGTAGAATGACAAATTTCACAGCACAGGTCTCGCCATGAATTTTGATGCGAGCAGTAAACCTTCCGAGAGGCGTGATGAGGTGTCCTCCAGTGGTTTTTATCTGCGGCCCATCCCACGGCGTCGTTACTTTTTGAAGGCGGCGAGAGAGCCACCTACTCAGGACTTAGTAGTCTGCTCATGTGTTCACGAGAGCCGATGCGTCGTGGCCGTCGATAACAACGTTTAAGTTGTTGGCCACCGTTGCAGGAGCGTCGTCGCGATGCGTGGTGTTGGGAGAGTGGGAGCACTCTGGCGTTAGTGGAGGCTCTTTACGTCGTCCATCCATGGCAACTTCACCTTCGGGAGTTGACGCACTCAATGTTCCCGGCGCAGCAGTGGCGACAGGCTCTCACGACGGGGTTTGTGCATCGGCGAAGCTGGACGTCGTGGCGACGGCGACCGGGTCCCGCGGCGAAGTGCAGGTGGGGGAGGCTGAGGTCGTCGCAGGTACTTTTTGATCTCCTGCTGTCGCTCACCGTAACGTGGGCGTGGGTTGTATGGGTGAAAGCCGCGCATCCCTATTTTCAGGAAGGGGCAACGGCGGTAGATATGGTTGGCTTTCCCGCAGTGGTGGCACAACGGGGGTCGATCGGTCGGCCTCCACACGTCGGTCTTTCTTGTCGCAGCTTGTTCTGGGCGGACGTGCACCCGATCTTCCTGCCGTCGGGAATACTGCGGCGCTGGTGCTTCATGTCGAGCAGGCGCCGTGTACGGTCTTGAAGCTGGTGGAGCTCGTCGGACCATTGCGGCGTAACTCAACGGTGTTCCTCGGGTGTCTCCGTGTTGATGGCAACTTCATGGTGGACCGCCCGTTATACTTCATTGTGCACAGTCTCGGAAATGGAGTGTGTCGCTGGACGACGACTACCGGCAGGCAGCACCTGCGGAATTCCTCTCGGAGAACCTCCCGGATAATTTCGGGGATGCCCGTACCAGCAGCGTTTTCGCTGCTAAGCAGCGCGGTAGCAGCTACGCTTGGATGTCACTGGTAGTGGGAAGTGCACACTTAGAGGGCGTGTTCGGTGTTTAATGCCTCTGTGACGAAGGCTTCTCGGTGACTAGCGGGTTGCGGACGAGGCCACCAAATGAGTCGTGTCTCACCCCGCGCACGAGGACCCGCAGCTTCTTGTCGTTTGTGGCTCGTGGGTCGGCAAGGGCGCTCAGGTGCAGGACATCTTCCACGAAGCTTGTGATGCTTTCGTTGGGGCTTTGGGTTTGAATGCAGAGGAGATCCTCTGCTATTTCCCGTCGGTGTAGAGTGGCCACCGTCAGCCGCAACTCGGCCACACAGATGTCCCTTGACGTAAGAGAAGCCGCGTGGTTATCGAACCAATGCCTTGCAGTACCCTCCAGCGAAATGTAGAGGTTCTGGAAGCACCGCTCCGCAGTCCATTCATTGTGGCGCACCACACGTTTGTATTGCTGGATCCAGTCTTCGACATCATCGTGGATCTCGCCGTCGAAGGAGTTTGCGTACGGGGAGCGACAGGCAGGTAGACGAAAGAAGGGTCGGCCCGGTCCTGTTGAGACATTCTCGTCGTCTTGGTCTTCGACTTCACTGATAGAAGTCCAGACTCAAGGGGCTGTCCTTGAATGCTGGGGCTGTCTCGGGTTTCGGGCTCGTCGACGGGAATCAGTTTTCTGGTACCTGAAAAAGATCGAGCCCGACAGATCTTTTGAGGGTACGTTTCAGGTTCATAGAATGCGGTACCCCGCACCTCCACCGAAATTTCACGAATGACAATTGATGAGGCGATGATAACTGAAGCAAACTAAACGTTCAATGGGGCGAACTTGTGCCCAAAACAAAACAAAAAAGGCTAAAATCGAAGGCGTGGATGGCGGCGAAATAGCAGGATCGATCGCTGGGTGAGACTGACCCTAACTTGCCACAAGGGGAACCATTTGTAACCGCGTGAGTTTCTGGAACATTCGGCCTAGAACGTTGGGCGCGTAGAACATTCGTAACTCAATCAGACGACAAGGTTTTCGAACTTACGAAAATGTCAAGTTGAATGAATAAATCAAGGGGAGTCCGCTCCCTGGAATCAAGCACGGAGCATTCTCGTGATGGCCTCGCGTGATAACCATTCGTCCTCTCGTCGCTCGGCAACGAGAGCGGCAATATTATTAGTACACACTACATCAGTAAACCTTTCAAGGCTTTTAGAAATACCTGTTAAGACTTAATGTAAAAATACTGGACACACAACATAATACATGACAAAAAACAAAATCTGTTCTTGACAGTTTAGGGTTTTGATAGACATGATTTAAGTTTCGTTTTTTATACCTCGTCTATTTTTCAGAAGTTCTTCTGGAAGTTGTGAAGGCACGGACAGAACAAAACTGCTTCTACATATCCCAGAAACCCATGCGTGGCACCATTGCTGAACCTATACGAATCCACTATTGAAAACACAAGCATCACCGACATGGAGCCAATGTTTTTCTTCGTGAAAGTTCAAATATATTAATGTTGGATCCTCATCGGTGGTAGTCTTCTAATAGTTAGATGAAATATCGATTGCAGTTACAATTACACTTTGCTTAAACGAGTTCATGAAGATAACTTGGTTTCTTCAGATAACTAATTGACCGTTACTTCAGAAAGTAGCCGTTATTATCCTGATAAATTCAGAAGATGCCTATAATGATCAAAAACACAATATCAAGGAACGAAACGTAAATAAAGCTTACAGCATTGAGAACAAGGTTTGCTTATTCATAATCTTTGTCATTTAAAAATAGATTTGCCGTGCTGGCCTTTTATGAAGTATGACTTCCAGAGAAATAAATGGCTATCTAAATTATCGTGGAATATTGATCACTAATCTAGCATGTCACAAGTGATATTTTTTTCGCAAATTTGATTTGACATTGTTTTATCTAACAAATGCCTTTTTAATGTCTTCTTTCGTTTGCTAAAGTGCAGGAGCCAGCTTTCTTCATGGCATGACCGTGTTTGCTAGCGAAAGCAAGGTCTTCGCAAAAATTACAGACGGAGCATTGCGCATCGTTGGTAATTCAAACAATGTTCACATCATCCCAAAAGAGTGTAGTCCAGAAAACGTTTTTTGCTGACCTGTTGCAGCCAGCTTTGTTCATGGCATCAACGTGTTTGTTATCGCAACCTACGTCATATTCAAAATTTGAGACTACATTGTGCATTGTTCGTAATTCAAACCATGGTCGCTTCGACCCATGGAGTGTAGTCTAGACAAACCTGTTTTTTGTCTGCTTTCTGTTGCTATGGTGCTGAAGCCAGCTCTGCTCAAGGCATACGCTTCTTTGTTAGCGAAACCGTCTTCGTAAAAATTACAGATGTAGCATTGCACCATTGTTCGTAATTCGAACAATGATCGTTTTCACGCAGGGACTGTAGACTAGATATTCCTGTTTTTGTTTGCTGTATTTTTCTCAGGTGTCGCAGCCAGTTTTGTCCATGACATCACCTTGCTTGTTCTTAAAATCTACGTCCTGGTCAAAATTTGAGACTGTGTATTGTGAATTGTTCGTAATTCAAACAATGATCGCTTCTACCCAAAGTCTGTAGTCTAGTCATGCCTGTTTTTGTCTGATTTCGTTTGCTAAGGTACTGGAGCCAGCTTTGTCCAGAGAGTACGTTTTTTGTTTGAGAAACCAACGCCTTCGCAAAAATTACAGACGGAGAATCGTGCATTTTTCGAAACTGAAACAAAGATCACTTCGCTATAAGAACTGTAGTCTGGACATAGCTATTTTGAGGTTGCTTTAATTGGCTGAAGGGTTACAGCCAGGTCTGTTCATGGTTTTAACTGGATTGTTATCGACACCCACGTCTTAGTCAAATTTCGAGAGTTTGCATTGTGAATTTTTTGTAAATCAAACCATGATCGCTTCGACCAAAAAACTGCAGTGTAGACGTTCGCTACACCTATTTGCGTATTTGTTTCTAAAATTTCTTAACATAAAACATCAGTTTGTGGTGCGTTTTATTTTTAATATATTTAGGAAAAAAAGATATATTTTTAATGTTTTGGTACATTTCGACACGCAGATGTTGAAGCCGCTGCTAATAGCGGTTATTTTCAGCACCCCAACATATGCGAGCAAACGTCAATATCTAAGTCTCGCCTCAAATACATGTTCTACAAAGTGGAATTTGCGACTAAGCTTAATATATTGAAGCTTCCCAGTATAGAAAACAAGTTTGGACGAAAATAAATAAAATGAAAAAAAGCAGATGCAACAAACGCACATCTTGCGCGATATGAGAATCACTCTCTGTGTTTGTTGCTACTACAACCAGCACTCAGTATGCAAGCTCGAATTCGATATTTTAGAAGTATTTTTATTTCGTTGGAGGATTAGAAAACATACGTTCATTAAATTTAGAAAAAAAAAACTGACGAATAAGGCATTCAATGTTAACATATTTTAAACGTCGATGAATCGAGTACGTTCGGCGAACTTATTCCATGTGTACCAACGAAGCGTACTCATATGATTCCTTCTTTATATGAATAGCCTCAACTCTGGTTAACACATTTGCTATCTTTAGATTTCGAACGCTTACTTTCAATGAAAACAAAATTACGTTGTTGTGAACACGACTAATACTGATGCTTTCCTGATTTAAAAGGAATAATTCTGTTTAAAGCGTAATTTGAAAACCTAATAACGCTCTTCCATACAGGTAACACAACAAGGTGAAAATAAACGGTATTAAATAACTATTGTTTTATTATTTTATATTTAATAAATTGAATGCCTGTTATAGTGTGTGCAATATAGTAGATGCAGAAAAATTTCAGTGTTGAATATAGATAGGATACGACTTCTTGTAAAATTAAATTAGGTGTAATTCAAGACAATGCCTTTAGACACTTATTCCCTTCTATATTCAGTAAAAATTTGGTTTATAACTTAGCACGCATTTCAATGTTCTTCGCTAAATGTAATCGATTTACTGTAGTAAAACTTAACTTTTAGCAGCCTGAGATGTATACAGGTTTAGAGAGTATTGGTCATACGAGGGAGGTGTTCAAATTGTTAATACAATATATCAGTAATTGTCGCAATTACCTTATTTTCAGAACTATAATGGGCAACCGATTTCTAGTACCCAGAGGTAATTTTTTTTAAATAATTGAAGGTTTTCGTTTAGATAGTCAATTCCCGTGAATAGTCTGCACTCAGTGCCTAACACAAACGTAAATATTATCATACACAGCCCGCCTTGAAAAATGCTTGCTGTATTTGCTCGCAAACAAGCTTGTAGAATATGTAATTCTACATTATTATACACTGATATTAATCAAACATTCATTTCTTATTACTGTGATCAATACATAAACGAAAAACAACAATCATTTTTAATTGTTCCAATCCGTAAATGTCCTTACCTTGTAAAATTCCAACTTTCAGATCTGCTTAGTACGCAAGCCATAGCCTGTACACTAAGGTCCTTCCAAATATAGAAATGTATTGTTACCATTGCCTAACTTCGCAACCGGTGGATATGTGTTTGGTCATTATAAAAACCGCGAACTCTAACAGTGACTTCGCCTCCGAACTGATATTAAACATATAATTTAAAAGTAAATGTAAAAGTTTAGTATATATAACAAGTCCTTTAAATCAATTTCGGTTAACAATTAACAACACGAATAATGATAATATCTCTTTCTGGTGTATGTAGGAATGTTTCGGATCCAAGAAGCACATGATTCACATTCAGGATGCGGAATTCCAAGCGTGTGCCTTATCTCGAGATTCGATTCAACAAATGGTTTCGCCACAAATTAAACGATGTCTAAACTTATGTAGATGAAAACAATGGACATACACTAAAGCGCAATGACACGGCCCACAAGTTAAGCCTGATTGGCACCCATGACAGGCGTCCTGGCGCTGCTTCAAGATGGTACTGCGTTGGCCCGTCCACCAGGAAATATCAGATAAGGTATAATTGATAATGAAACAAAAGTATAATATTAAGCTCTCCTCGAAAATCATCGTTAGTTAAATTCAAATAAAACGAAGGAATAGATTTTTACATTTTTTTATTTCGAACTTAATAAAAAATATAATATTACTATATGGCAGCCTACGTAAGAAAAACTAGAAAATAGTTGTTTTCTATAGCCTATTTGTGTAATGGTATACATACATACATACATACACATACATACATACATTTTACTGACTCAGTGGGACTATTGAAGAGGGATATGTTTACGGGCACATCAAAGCCAGCGAAGGGCTTGTGGGATGACACCCTCAAAAAATGAGAAAAGTCCGCTTAAGTGATAAGGTAAAGATATTACCTTCAAAATGAGAACTCAAAAATAATAAAACACTCCCCACCCCCCTTCCCCGCCCCCACCCGCTTCCCCGCCCCTCCCCTCCTCCCCCTTTTCCGATTGTAGCACAGAGTACTAGTTACGAAAAAAAAACAGCATACGAAAGCAATATACAAATGAATGTAGCAATGTAAATAAAATTAACACTTACAAACGCGAGTCCAAAATAAATTGTAACACAAAGCACTGAAACCGAAAAATAAAATAAAAAAAGAAGGGTCAAAATTTAGAATCTGCGGTAGCTATAGCAACTAGCACATCATGATCGTCATAAACACAAATGGAGCAGGCACTAAAAACTATCAAGGTTAAGACACTTGAGTTCTTTTTTAGAGTCGTCCGTGATGTGATATCGTAGATATAGTCCGGGAGGGCGTTGGAGACACATGGCACATAAGATTCGCTCGAGCATTTACCGTACCGGGTGCAACAACGTGGCACTACAAGACGAGGAGAGCTGCGTAATGTATTTCCGGTTCTCCGCGTTTACGTGCCTCCAACCCTGCATTTGTAGCAAAAGTTGTAACGTCACAGCACCACCTTTCTTTCGTTGCGCTGTAAATTATTCTAAAATTAGGTGCTTTATTTGTCTTTGGTGACAATCAGCAAGTTTCTTACTTGGAAGAAATTGTATAAAGTCTCTTACTATACACTCAACGAAAAATTATATTTTTTGCTTTATGAACGCGCACAAGCATTTTTAAATATTTTTCAAGCAATATCATGATTCTTGCTTTTGCCGTTCTTGAGATACGGCCAAACTAATAAACCTCGGCATACATTGGGAAACCTAAAGTAAAAGCTAGGGTTTTTCTTGGAGAAAATTTTTAATACACCTCACAGAAGTAGTCGTTTTGTTTCTTGATATTTAATCGATTTATATATTACTAAATATTTTGATGTTTCGAGTCTATTTCTATTCTAAACAGAGCTCATCGGGGTAGGCAAAACAAATTTGACTGATGTGCTTATTGCCCGCTTTAAATAATGCGTTTGACATTTCTCTCCGGGCTAGAGTGAATACTTTTTATGAATGTACCAGGCGACACTAGCTAGTTATGTCCTATTTCCGTTTAACAAACGACCATTGAATCCACGGCTGTGCACTGCAAGACTTGTTAGATGATATGGTTTCAACCGAGCTCAACGCACAGGTCAGTAGATCTACATACATAAAGGAGGCTTTTCTAATTATGTTGTGACCAAGATGAAGGTTATCGTATCAACATTCAAGTTTGGACTGTATAACGACATCTGCTATTTCAACAATGTCAGCAGAAGCAGTTTTGGCATCCGGAAGAAAGACTAGAGATAACCTGAGCTACAAATCAGGTAAGTTGTATCACTTATGGACACTCTTTTATATCAGTATAATGTACTAAAATTTTTCCCTTAGTGGACGTTTTTTGATATTTCTTATAGAAACGTGCATATACCTTTTTTATAAAATATATTTTTTAACCTTTGCCAATTTTGTTCCTCAAATTTATGTCTGTAATGAACCAGAATAAACGAAATGATGCGAAAACGTTTGGTTTGACTGCTTTTATCGCAAAAGATGCCCACCTGAAAAGCACTTTTGATGATTTCTGAATAATGCACGCTAATAATTCATTTTATATAATTTTGAATTACTTTACGGTCAAGTGTTTACTTGACTACCAAAGTAATTTGTCCTGCGATGACTGAAACAAAAGTTATGACTGCTGTTGTCAGGTGCATATTTAGAACATTTCTTTGAAATAAAAGTGTTCCTAAAGCTTTTGTTATGTTTTAAGAGTGTAATTAGGCTGATATATTTTTCTAAGATAAGCAACTAACTCGGAGTTTTTATCCGCTGATAAACTTTCCTTGGCAGAATATGGCCTGAAACCTTTTAAAAAACTTGGTTCAATATTCATTTTATCCTGTGGATTATTTACCTATACTATATCGAATTCACACTTCATACCACTTGTGCATTCTACATAAGTACAAATTTCAAGGCCTCTAGAGATATATGTTAAGCTATAATGTAAAACACTGGACACACAACATGATTAATGGCAAAAACAAAATTTGTTCTTGGCAGTTTAGGGTTTAGAGAAACATGACTTACGTTTTCTTTTTATACCTCATTTATTTTTTCGGGGTTCTTCTGAAAGTTGTGAAGGCAGGGACAAAATTAAAACTGCTCCTAAATAGCCCAGAAACCCACGCATGGCACCATTGATGAACCTATACGGATCCACTATTCAAAACAAATATTACCGATATGGGGCCAACGTTCCCATTCGCAAAAGTTCAGCCGTATCATTATTGTATCATCATCGGGTTAGTCTGGAAATGGATAAAATATCGTTTGCAGTTACAATTACACTTGGTTTAAACGGATTCAATCGTCCGCTACTTTTTCACTGGTTGTGGTGACGTCAGACCGCCGAGCTTCGATTCGCTTCAATTGAAGGATAGTGGGTAGACCTCAATGCAAGCTGGCCACCAGGTCTACCCACTATTCTTCAATGCGAGCCAATCAAATCTCGGCGTTTTGACGTCACTGCAACACATGCAAAAGTAGCAGACGATAGTTGCGCTCCGCATAAGCTTACTTGGTTTCTTTAAATAACTACTTAACCGTTACCTAATAAAATAGAGGTTATTATCCCGATCAATTCAGAAGCTTTGTATTGTAATCAAAAACAAAATATCAAGGAACGAAACTTAAATAAAGCTTACAACATTGAGAACAAGGTTAACTTATTCACAATTTTTGTCATTTATAAAATGGGAATGCCGTGTTGTCCTTTTGTAAATTATGACTTCCAGAGGAAGAAATAGTTATATAAATTATTGTAGAATATCAACCTCTTATCTAGCATGTCACAAGGATATTTTTTTTCCACAGATTTGATTTGACATTATCTGGTCTAAAGATTGTATGAGCAATAACGGGAAGTGCTAAAGCCGCTTTTAAGGTTTTCAAGAGCTGAGGGGATGACTGCTTGAACGGTTGCTATACTATCCATCAAATGTTGCAATGAAAGACCTGTGCAGAGAACTCGGCAATGCGTGGTAGCTACCATGGATTAGTAAATACCGTTTTATTATTTGTTGCCGGCAAGACATAGTAGATCATATTTTATTAATTATCCATAAAGTAACACCTGAGTCAAGTGGGGCGAATTAAGTAAGAAACTCGTGAGCGAAGAAAAAAATACGGAAATAGAATCCAAAGTTTTATTTGTGATATTATGATTAAGTAATCACCAGTTCACTGAAGACTTGTTTCTTTGAATATATCCCTACATTTTAAATCCAAATACGATGAAACAGTCGTGAACTTGAACACGTAGCAGTAGGGTTGGAAAGCAACGTTTGTGCGGTATTGCGGTAGCAAATGTATTGCCATATTGTTTTAAAATCACATTTCGTATAGATATTTTTGTATAGCGATACAGTTTTTCGTGGTGTATTTTGTATTTCTCTGCCTATATATAGATGTGCGTCGTTGAGGAATCGCGATACTACCAGTGACAGATGTGTCTCGTTACTATTTTTAAAAAAGTCATGTATTTAATTCGGAAGCAAGAAAGTGTACGTTGAAATTCTACAGTGAGTACTCGTTTGTCGCTTAGCGAATATTGCACGAATGATGTAGAATATGTTCTGATTTTTCCCCTCTTGTACAATAGCTTAAGCACATAACCAGTTCTACAGAGTGTCCGAGTCGTCTGAAATCGCTTCTTGACAAAATTTATTTTACCTATTTTTATTTCTGAAAATGTATTGCTGTATTTTTTGTTTTCAAATATTTTGTATTTTGCAAAGTATTTTTGATACGCCACCGGATACCTTTTGCAAATGTATTTATATAGCAGTATTTTAGGCATACCTTGCCATATATCCCAGTATTTGTAAATCCAAATAATTTTAGGGTAGTTCTGCCCAACTGCTGGTGAAAAGATAGGCTACATTTACGAGGGACGAAATCACTCCTAAATTTATTAGAATGCTTGATGGAAATACTACATAATAAGAGTTATGGAATTCAAGGAAAAGACAACAGACAGACTTGTACGATTATATAAGAGCTGCAGAGGCATTGTTGGTGTCTTGAAGCGTTTGAAACTCAAAATGAAAAAAAAAATAATAACATTGTCATAAGGCTGCTTTAACTTGATTCAAATCATCTTTCGCAAAAAAGCTCAAATATAAAAGTGTTTATGCACATCTTGCTTAGCTTCAAATGATAATGAAATAGTGACACCAAGTTCATTTTGTTACATATTAGTAAGTTACTTTCATATTTTTGCAAGATAATATTTGGGACAATTAAATATGAGGGACTGAAAACACTCTTCGTGTATTGAGTTGTGTGTCCCAAACACAGTCACCAGAAAAATAATGGCAGCGTATAATTCATCAAATGCAGCTGTTAGAAGCGATTGTTTCTAATTCCTTGGAAAATATTCAACAGTCGTTCCGGGAAGTGGAGACTATATTTTATTAATTTTGAAGGAACTGATTTGGTATATCACGTGACCGGAGAGGGGAGAGTGAAAGGAGGCAAAAGGGGAGGGATGGGGGAGCAGGCTACGATTTGGCGTATGGAGAGATGGGGTAGAGTGAAAGGGGTAAGAGAGGACGGGCAGGAAGGAAGGTAGATGAGAAGCGGGAGAGGGCACGAAAGGAGGGTGAGGAGTGGGATGAGAAGAGCCAGAAAAGAGGAGATATTGCTAGGGAGAGAGACTTCGTTTGTTGCGTGATATATACTTTCGGTTAAATTTTAGAGGAAACTGATTTGGTGTGTCACTCGACTAAGAAGCGGCAAAGGGAAGAAGAAAAGAAGAAGGCTGGGGAGAGGGGACTGTTGTGTAACGCGACGCATATTTCGCCTCTAAGTGCGAGTGGGGAAATTAAATTGTGGCAGGTTAAGTGAGCTCCGGTCACGTACGTCGATCTTTTCCCTAAGTTTGGCGGCGAACTTAATTAGTCGTGAGGTAAGGTTAACATCAAAATCTCTGCCATGTTGAGTGGATAAACCGTGCTGGTGTATAGGCACTGTAACGCCAATTTCGCCGCTAATTTTAGTGGGGAAACTATATTGGTGTAGAAATCTGAAGAGGTGAGTTTTGCCGCTAGATTTGGGGGAGAACCTAGATTGAGGTTTAAGGTCGTGTGTCGTGAACTTCCCAGACTTTATGTACTCGTCCTCGTTATTTTACTTCGCGTGACTTCAAGTTTCTCGCTATATTCTGCGGAAAGTGCACTTGGCGGACGGACAGACGAAGTGTTGGGATAACAGTTCCGTTAATGTTCATATCATGCTTTAATGCGCCGACCACTGCCTCTTTTGAATATATTACGACAGTTTCCATACGCGGGCAACATAAATTTTATTACCGCTGATTTACAACTGTTTTTAAGAAGGGACGCACTGTATTTCGTAATCCTTTGCATATATTTTCAAACTCGAAACTTTTAAATGGCAGCCGTAAAATGCGTGCTGTAAATTCTGGAAACCGCTGTATGTTGTACAAAAAGAAGAATCTATATACATGCTTGCCATTTTGTTTAATCTTAAAGAGCACGCACGAGTGGAAACACTGGTAAATTTCGTTTTACTCGTCCAGCAATGGCAATATCTGAACACAACAGTAGCTCTAAATATATGATTCCGAATCAGCTGTTGTAAAATTTCTGAAAATATTCGAAAAAGAAATCTTTACTAATCGCATGTATATGGAGGTTAATCTAGATTTAAACGTATTGTTGCAGCACTATTGTTGATACACCGTTAGACGTCAAACATCTAGAACATTGCCTTGAACTTAATTTGGCTTCACAGCGTATATAGCGCTCCTGAAAACATTAATATTTTAACAAGTAATTACAGAAGAATAAAATTTGACAAAACGCGAGACGGAATAATAAATAATTTTCTTGTTACGCAACGCAAGTCGGTGCACTTTTGAAATTGAAACTATGATATGTTTCGCTATTCCAAAACATTCGCTGGTTCATTTATCTGAGCTGATAACATCCCAGATATTTTAAAGTATGTTATTATGTTGCCTTAGATCACTGCAAAGAGAGATGCATATTTTTCCTCATGCGAAAGTCTAAAGAGATCGAAGAAACACTTTACTTGCACACTAGTATATCCGTCCGAGGGCCTTCATGCCTCACCCACGCATCGTATCAGCAGGTTTTGTGACACGCTGAACCACGTGCGCCGAGATAATTAATTTGGTCCTGGCAGGTGCCGTTGTCCACTTCTCTCCTGCTCCCCTGCCTGAGCATATTTCAAAGTGCTTGCACTGCTGCACAATTTCTGGCCGCTAGCTAGTAAAAGTCCCAGAGCTGAAGCGCATTACCGGGTACTGACTGGAGGTTCTAAAATGTGTTGTGCCTTCTCTGCCGCTCAAGGAGGGTTTAATCTGCGAGTCATAGGATAACCAATCATTTCCCTGTTAGCTACAGTAGACTATTTTTCTTTAGTGACTAAAATGGGATGGTTGTTAAGGTCCCATGAAGTTGGGAAAGAGGGTTATGAAATTGTTGTCACGAGATGCTAATGAGGGATAAGGGTTTACGCTGGCGAGCTTTTGGCAGAGGTCTTTTCTTTTTATGCACTGGTGCCCTGGCATTCCCTTAAGAGCCACTATGCTTTTAGTCTGTGGTCGTGTTGTATGACAGAATAAACATAATTTGAGATTTGAGTATTTTTTTCTGAAGTTGCATATGACCCTTTGGCTGCCTGATATAATTTTAACGTCCCCTTCTGGTGAGTGTTCTCTGATAACGTCTGCTATGAATAAGATTGCTGACTGATGGCGGGTGCGCGTCTGGCTGGCTCTATGTATGTATGGTTAAAGACTACAAAAACAAACAGTAATCTCACGAAAAAAAAACGATGTGGAACGAAAAAATTAGTAAAACTTAGCAAGTTTACATGGTAAGATCTCGTTTTACCGATTGCATTTTTGCTTGTAATGCAGTGTGTGAACCCGCTATTTGCATTCTACTGAAAGAAGTGCTACACTCGTCCACATCGCTATTATTGTTGTCGTTTACAATTTTTTAAAGGAATCGCATGTCTCAATACGACTATGTTTATGTTGGTACTGAAAACATGACTAAAGTTAACGAATTAATATTTGCAAAACATTGTGATTAGGAGATAATCTGACATGCTTTGCCCGCTCCTCCCACACGAGTTGTAATAAATGTTTTGAAACCCATATAATTTATAATTGCCTATTGGGATGTGTTTGCAAATTTCAAAAACATCTGATAGGTTGCATAATCAAGTACTAATGAAAGACAACAGCGGAACGCGTTGCACACGATGCATTCGGTGCCAAATATAGGCACCTAGGAACTGATAAAACTGCGGGATTGAAGGGGTACCGAGGGGCGCGCCCATACTAAGATATGCACACCGTCGAAGCCCCTCTCTTCGCCGCAGATATATCAGTTCCTAGTTGCATCAGTATGCCAAGCCGGTATCAATGGCCATGCGCTCCGTTGTTCGCATTTCATTCGTACCCAATAGTACAAAACAGTATTCAGGTGAGGAAAACGTGAACTATGTGGATTATTTTATATTGCCAAACGAGGCATAACCGGTAACGCACACATTTGAAATTGCATTTCTTTTTCACAGTGATATTGTGACAAAACAGAGAAAAGAAGAAATCACATCATTTTAACAGAGTATCTAGCGCCACTCTTAAAATTAGACACCAAAAATAGTTTTCTGATTCCAAGGTTTTAATTCATCAAATGCAGTGTCAGTACATGCAGATATGATTTCAGTCGGTTGACAATAAGGCAATGCACAAACAAACGATTAATAAAAAATATGTGCAAAAGTGATAGTAAAAACCCTCTATACAGTAATAATGAGCAGGGCATCGCCACATTAATGATCGTAGTGATCTCAAAACAAACGGTCCGTAGAATCTTGATTGGTCTACCGCATCATCTGATTGAGTGTCGAAACAACTCATCTTTTTAAATGTGAATATTGCTTTTATGGCAATTTAACTTTAATCATTATTGGAAAAAAATAACCATAAATTGAACCGCTTGAAAATGATTATTAGATGAAACCACTGGTCTCAGAATAAGGCAGGCATTTGCGCAGATGGTAAAATGATAAAAAAGGTCCAAGGCTGGACTATCGACACTAGGTTATCAGCGACCGATTCTAGGGTATTCCAGACCTGGGAGAAGATATATAAAGGTGTATAATTTGACATTTTATATTAAACTGTATAAAATCGTCCATCGGACGATACAGGATGTTTGCTAACTTTCGGATGTTAACTGAGTGGTATAAAGAAGCAAATAATTTGAGTGTAGGAGGACATTTTATGAAGAATCCTTTAGGTGGTAAGTTTATAACACTAAAGTATCGCACGTGTACATTTCTGGAAGTAAGAACACGAAACGAAAAACTTGTTATTTTTAATGCGCAGAGAAAACAGAAGCGATTCAGCGCGTTGACGCTGCTCGTTCTATATGGCTTCAGACGGTAGAACTGCTTTATAGGTTCCTATAGATTGACACCCAGAAGCAGATTGTTTTACCAGGTTGCTTCATTAATTAATTTTGCTTAAAACACGTACACTCACTATATGTGAGTACTATAAAACACCCCCTACATACGTGTTTGTGAGAAATGTGAATACACAAAAGTTTATTGCCTCATTTGAACATCATATTTTTACTCCTGAGTAGCAGTCGAAAACACGCTATAGATAATTGAAAATGCCAAACTGATGAACCTAAAAATACTGGAGGTATAAACATAAATATAATTGCACGTGTAATCATTAATATTTCAGCGCTTTTCATTTATAAGCATACAAACGGTAATGACAGTTGATGGGCGAAAAAAATGGCGAACGAGCAACTTATTTTGAGATGGAACTTGACTGCAAGAAAAATCTCGTGCCTCCGAAAATTTGAAGCGAGTCTCACTGCTTCGTATTTAAGTTGATAGGGTCCTTCATTTTCGGGTTATATATATGCGAAAAATTGAGAGGGGGGGGGGGAGGAATGTAAAAATTTGGCGCTTCATTCTAAGTTAGAATTCAACAAGAAAAACGAGATTTAAAAAAAAACACGCAGTTCGGTTTTCTCAGTTTTTATTCAGAAATAAATATCTAGATTTAACAAAAAAGATGTTTCTTCAGTTCAAGCAAGTTGAATATTTGTCATAAAACCTAGCGATGAAAGTAGACAAGACAACATTCTGACATCACAGCATTCTAACAGCTCACATGGTTTTTTCGTTGTTTAGTACAGATTCGTAGCTTATTAAATCACCTGGTCTCAAACCTGGAGATGTCAGGTTTTTGGACATATCTTGACTTTGATACGACGGTTTTCCAACATCACGGCTTTTTAAACGGAGAACAGTGTTCGTGGCATCTGCTGCTTCTGTCAAATTAAAGCTGCTCGTGTTTTTATTACGCTAGACGAATTGTGAAAGAGAAGAATCATATAAGACAACTCGCAATGAATAAACACGATTTTTAGTGACTGCGCCTGTCCGCAGGAGTTCAATAACGCCAACAAGCTCTGCCACAATTTTAAGGTCTGAGCCAGTATGCGTCATGCAAATGACTTGTTTTAAAATAATAATTTTTTGAGCGAAGTATATAAAGCGATAGCGAAATTTATATTCTCAAATTGGTAAACATGCGGATTAACCTGATTTAAAACCTAATATTTGGGGTGAAACATTTGGAAACTACTGACTTTTACCTAAAAACGAAGGGCCATAATAATATTTCACTAATATGCGTATTAGGAACAATTAAGAGCCTTATATTAAACTTTTAGTTCAGTTTAATTAACAAAATGTTTTTCGGGGCTTTGTTCTTGAACCGTCTTTTTTGAAAAGAGTGGGTGTTGCCATCAGCAGCTTTAAAACAACAACTGACCAGGCATTTAAAAAATGCAAGTCGTCACTGTTCTACCGAAAAGAATATAAGCACTTCAGATCGGATAATGCATTGGGAATGGGTAAAACTCATATTCGCTAGTGATTTGTCAATTTATTAGCTAGAGGGAGCTGTTTAATGCTGTAGAATTTTCTTTGAAGTCTCCTTAACAGTGTTTCGAAATACCATTAGTGTGAATAAAAAGGTGATTTCTTAATCTGTGTAATACAGGACGAACATCCTCCTACACTACAAAATATTGTACTTTACACCTGCTTCACTGCGAATGTTTTTGTATGCCCTTAAGAGTGCATAAATTTTCTGTCAGGCGAATATGAATGATGAATATTCATAGATTATATTCCATTTCATAACATTTGCTCCACGTTTGATAAAGCATCGTAAGAATTTGAGAATATCTGCCTCTTTTAGTACCACTTTAAAGAAAAAAATCATGAACTTCAGATATGTTTAAAACATATCATAAACCAAGTCAAGTATAGGTATAAGTAGAAGCTCAAGGCTGATCCGTTGAGCTTGTTCTAATAAAATTGAAATCGGTGTTCACGAAATATATTGCAAAATTATAAATAATAGGAGAAACGAGTTCTGCCTATTTCAAACTGGCAATGTAAAATAACCTTCTATTCGGTCAGTTCTCGACGCTTGCTCTAATTTAGGGACCGAAGACCCCCCAATAGGGGGTCTCTCAGCTGTTTTCTAACGCAATAAAAATGATCCTTTCAATATATTCAGGCTAGCTCATACGTTCCACTATGTTGGGAGCGGATTCCAATTCCTACTTCGTTTAAAGTTGAATCTAATTTATCTGATCCTGTTTTAATCGTGACTCTTAAATGTCGAGGAACATTCGAGTCATCCGAAAGTCCACAATGAAAGGCATCCGAATAATCGAATGGTGATAGTGACTCCTCAGTATTGAACAATAAAAAACAATCGAATGTTCGTAATGCGTGTATTTAAGGCAGCGAATATGAGAGGCAACAATATGGAAGTGGAAACCAATTTATCCAAGGATGTCCTAGTGGCTTCTCGGGATTTTGTATAATATGAAACCCATTCAAACTCCATGTAAAACGGTATCCTATATACAAACCAGGGTGTCAGTAACTGCCCAATTAATATATTGCAGGAACATGACACGGTTCCCAATAGGCAACAACACATAATCAACTCCACACCTCTAGTTTGTAAAAAAAAAATGGGGAAAGGGATGGTGAAGAGGAAGGGAGAGGGTGGAAGCTTAGGGCAAGAATGGGTGAGAGATTTTTAGATTCTTGTGGGAAGGGACATACCGAGTGCCAACCGATTCACGGATGTCACAGTTCGGGTTACCCACCTAGGATATTTGAGTGGAGAAAGACAATCTATTTTCGAGATAGACCTATGGAAGGGAGATTTATAGGGTCACTGCTGCAGTGCATTGCAAACACTTCAATAATTTCACGTTTCTTGTCTCGACTTGCGTTCAGCGAACTTTGTGGTCGAACGGCAGACGGCGGAGGAGTACAATCTATACGGAGGGCAAGTCGTCTGCTACTTGCTCAGGAGTTGCAGTGACGTTAGAACGATGCCTATCTCTGATTGACTTTGATTGAAAATATAATGGGTAGACCTCAATGCTGCACGCCTTGATGTCTACAGACTAGTCACCCAATAAGAGCTCAGGGCTCTGACATCATTGCAACTCCTGCGGAAGAATCAGGTGAACTTGCACTCCGCATTCCCAGGCATGTTTCACAACTGGGTGGTAACTTTGCTCCGGGCTTTCGGCTGTAGCTTTATTTACCTCAATGCCGTGTTCTCAGAGATGGTCGTTTAGGAAGCACTCCGTTTGTCCTATATGGTCATACACCCAATACGCAGGAGCATTTAAAAGCACATTGTAACTTTATTGAAAGTGGTATATGGATTATTCCAGGATGAAAAATTGACCCCGAATATTGAGCACCATTCGTGTTCCCTTATTCTCGTGTTGCATGTCATAGCAAAGATTAGCACTGACACCTTAAAAATGGCACTTGAACGAAACAAATGGTTTCTCGAAAGAGGTATAACGACATTTCATTTTGCGATGAAATCACTTTTTTCTACACGCAGAAGTTTTTTAATATATGATTTCACTCTCCATGCGGAGTGTGTCTAGTTTGTAGCATTTGGTAACGAAATAGTTCAAAGCATGTCCCTCTTCATTTTATGAAATTTTATTATCTTGACATCCCTAATTAAATGCACGCTTCCAAGATTGAATATGTTTTACAGGAAGTAAATACAGCCATCTTTTATTTGAGCAATTCTTGCATAAAGTCTTCCGGTATTTATGAAGTGCTGTTTGTTTTTAGCTTGACTTTTGTTTATTAAGAGTCTTATCAAATAATAAAAGGACAAAATTAAATAAATAATCTTAACTTCTCAGCCATCTTTATCTCTGAAATCATATAATGCATAACATGCAGCGCTTACGGCATGATTGTTTAAAATTATTTCGAACACATTAAACCTTCGTTTCGCGAAATAAGGAAAAATAATTTATCAAATTCCCCTTTAAATTGAACCGGAACACAAAATTAGTGTACATATTTCCTCACTAATATTCACGCGGACATCAAACTTTCTGCAAGATTTAGCGGAGATAGTGAATTGGAGTATAGCTTACCGTGATGTCAGTTCACGTGCAATCAATTATTCCGTTACATATTGCGGGAAAAGAATTGCTCTATATGTCACGTGACAAGTTCACGCGAAATACATTTTTTCTTTAAATTGAGTAAGGAACCTGAACTGATGTATACATCACATGACGTCAGGTTACGTGAGATCATGTATCATGCTAAATTTAGCCGGAAAACTGGATTTGTGTATTGGCCTTACGACATCTGGTCCCCTGATCTCAATTTAACCGCTTAATTTAGCCTTGAAACTAAATTGTTGTTTACGTCACTTGACGTCAAGCCACGTGACATCAATTGACGTCACGTGACCTAAACACCATTGCACTTTCCGCGCTAAATTTGGCAGGAAACTCGCCGTCGTACGGAGGGACAGACGGAGAAAATTAATCGATAAGGGTAGAGTTTCATGCATTGCAAGCTTTAATACAATACTGCAATAGTGAATTCCACGTATATAATATCTAAGTAAAAGCGAATTCACTTCAAAAGAAAACGTTTATTCTCGCAGTTTAATATCTATACCTATTACATTTTTGTAGCTTGAACGTTCCCAAATTGAATTTACGGTTTCGTAAAAAGTGTCTTCTGATTTGGCGTAACCTAGGTCCACCGCCGTTGGTTATTAGCACCATTTTCTTTATTTTGAGACAGGTCGTGACATGTGCAGGTACCTAATTGACTATAGCGCTGACAACTGGAGTGTGCCTTGTTTGTTTGGTAAAAAGTTCAAAATTATGAGTTGTTATTTTAAGCGCTAAATAAAAAAAGTTATCATGTTTAGTCGTTTTCCATAAATGAATGTTTAGGGATTTGCTATTTCCTCCAAAGTGAATGTTTCTGCTAGCGCCGAGTGCGAAAGACTGGATTCCGCGTAGTTAGGTTAACATAGACAGAAATGATTCCAATCATGTCCTGTTCAACTAAATATTTGATGAAATTGTGTTTTAGCTAGGTTAAATTTAGAAATAATCAACCTTATTTCACTGGATGTGTACATCCAGTACATATTCCTGGTTTAAGTTACATGATATTAACTTGAGTGTACAGGTTTAACTTTTTTCAAGCGTTTGGGAGCTTCATCACCATGTCCTATGAGATCTGACTGATCCTTCTTGGGGGGAGGGCTTGGTATTATTCTGCATTGTATGGTGGACACTTTATGTAGGTTCGAAAGGTTGGACCTGTGTTGCGCTCTTAAAAAATACGTATTTATTGTTTGTATGTGTTTACATTTTATATAAAGACAAATAAAACTATATCAAGAATATTTTGGACCGGTGCAGAGCACGTTGCGGCAAGAAATGTTCTTCTACATACGTGAATTAGACATTCAATCAAAATGGTGCCAAACCGGCTACATGCATTTGCCCTTTATGACAATATTTTATATCTAGTACTTGTCCAGTTCTGGTACATCTCGAAAATATTTATATTTATTGCTAACTATTTAAAAATTTAAATCAAGATTATCTGGATATATGTAGGCGACTACCAGCTCTATGACTAAAGTGCGTGTTTGAATAAAACCACACATGTAAGATTCTCCACACGCGTCAGACGTGCCTGCGCCGCGTCATATGTATTGTTCGTTTCTTTTTCTCGTTTTGCACCTAAGCTTGTTTTTGAATACCCCTATTGTTTAGTATTATGACAAGCAATGCTACATACATTGTGAAATAAAGTTTCAATGCGAGAGAGATGTTAAGTTGTCACGGCCAAAGAAGCAGTGTGTTGCAACAATAGCCTATGTGTCGAAAGATAAACATATATAAAAAAAAACTTCAAGTCATTTTTTTTTAACGACTGATGTTTTCGCATATTTTTACGAGAGCCCAGTCTGAGGCGCATATTCCTAGGCATTGTTTTGTTTGAAATCTCTAAATCACGCACCGGGAAAAATGCATCTGCGTTTTGGGTGCTGGACTGCTTGACATTAGAATCTTAGAGCCTGCTGAACTTTCTATACTGTTTGTCTGAAATGCATAGCCGTGGTATGAGCTAATGTGCGTCTTACTTAGCTTTTTATGTTTTTTTCGTGAAATTACAGTATATTCCTAAATTAATTCGAGCCAAGTTAATTATTTATTATATTCGCGATGAGATGAGTAATCTGCTCCAAACTTTTAAACATTCACTCAAAGAGCATATCGAGGGGGAACTATATACTCGCCTCAAATTGTCACCTTATAAAACGGAACAAGCGAAAGGGTTATATATTTTAAACTTAGTGATTTAAAAACATTCATCGTCTGTTTCTGTGAAACGTAATTTAAAACAAATACATATTTGATTATCTGTTATTGCAGGTTTTAACCTTTCCAGTAGAGCCGTGAACTATTCTAATATTTCTAATTGGACTTCTGATTAAAGTTCAGCACGCCGAAGATGTCATTGTTTTTATTTTTGAATGAAATCGATACAATTAAATATATTTCAAAGTAATTTCAATATTCAAGGTGACAAAACAATAAATATCACCAAACCTGAACATCAGTGAAGTGATTGTGCGCTATTAAACTAAAGTCGTCCTATGTCAAACGAATACGGGACCATCCAGAAGAGTTCGGACTCCATAGTGCTGGACTTTCCCGAACTGAAAAGTAAGTGCAATATGTTGACTAGCGTCACGGCTTGTGGTTTCTGCGCAAACGGTACCCGGGGATGGGATCCGGACATTTCGGTGCAGGACGTTTCGGTGTAGGACTTTCGCGGCGCGGACGTTTCGGTGCACGGACGTTTCGGTCATGGACTTTTCGGTGCATCGGACTTTTCGGTGCACGTGACTTTTCGGTGCACGGACTTTTCGGTGCACGGACTTTTCGGTGCACGGTCGTTTCGGTGCACTGGCCTTTCGGTGTAGGAAGCAAGCATAACATCTGAGGCCAGACTCAAGATTTCAACTTGAAACATCGTTTATTCACAAAACACGTGCCATCAAAAATTTAGAAGGACACATTACGAGCAACGCCTCTGAGAAATCGAAGAGCATGGTTGCGGTCATACTCTCTAGCGAGTGTCTGCAGGCGCTCGGAAACCTTCGAAAAGGTTTGCACGCTTCGTTTAGGTGTTATCAAAAATATGTTTCAGTAAAGCCCGTGCACCGAAAAGTCCGTGCACCGAAACGTCCGTGCACCGAAAAGTCCGTACACCGAAAAGTCCGTGCACCGAAAAGTCCGTGCACCGAAATGTCCGTGCACCGAAATGTCCGTGCACCGAAAAGTCCGCACCGAAAAGTCCTACACCGAAACGTCCTACACCGAAATGTCCTAGACCCCCGGGGATGCAGAGAGCTTGTCTTGAGGGTTAGAGATCTTTATTTGTTTCCAAATCTTACTTAACGAGCTCCAGGACCTGACTCACATCTCATCTCTTTTTTCTTCCGTCATCAATTCTCTTTTTCCGCGCACAAATCAGTGCACACGACGGGGCATGTAACAATCAAAATCTCAAATACAGATAACTCGCCTGCAGTCGGCGCGTAATCAACTGCCTCATGCGTGCCGCATGCAAGACCAGTTATTGACGAAGACGGTCCAATAGAGGTTCACGCCTGGCATTCTCAAAGGGATATAGGTGTTACTTATGCAGTTGCGCTTTTTTCACTAAACCCTCCTGCGTGAGGCTGCTGAAAAATATCAAAATCAAATAATAAAACAAGAAAAAAGCAACTTTGTTTCGTTGATACACCCCTTAAAGCGCCACCTAAGGGGTTGTTGGTAAAATCTATATGTGGCTGCAACTCTACTGTGTGTCTCTAGCATACTATGTAAGCAATATAAAATGTCAACCCTTCTTATTGCCCCCATTAAAATAATCTAAGATTCCCACATAACCGTTTTCCTGCGATTTTGAACAAACAGAGGGTGCCATTGGACGTGCGACTGCTAACAGCGAATGATCCTTTCGCACTCGACTTTCGCACGTTGGAAAATCAGTCCGCCTTCGGCCGGCTTGCTTGAAGCGCGGGAACCCATCACACACGATTGACAGTATAACAAAAAGAAAACAAAAAAACCATGGGCTTGTTGAAATATTGCTTTTGTTTTTAGTATACACATCAAACGCGAAAAAATCTAACCTTGTTTTTTTAAAAGTTCTTTACTGCGGTATTAGTAGTCCTTTTCAGAACTGTTATTGAGAAGATAAATTGAAAAAACTGTAAAATTATAGTGTATGTAACAAGCTTTGTAAATCAAGTTTGGTTAACAATAAACGACACGAATAATGATAGGACAAGATTTTGGTGTATGCGGGGATGTTTCAGACTCAAAAAGTACTTGATTAATATACCGATTGCGGAATTCGAAGCATGTGCGTTATATCATTATTCGTTTGAACACATTGTTTCGACATAAATCAGAGAGCTGTCTAAAGTGATTTTACATAAAAGCAAGGATACACACTAAAGTTCAATGACACGACACACTCAGAATGCTTGATTGGCTTAGCGGATGATTGCCCATGTATTAAACAACGACAGGTGTCCTTGCGTCGTGTTTTTTATATTACTTGGTTGGCCCGTTCACAAAATAAGATCGGTTGAGCTATAACTACAAATAAATTAATGTTTAATATTTTAATTTGCCTCAAAACCATATCATATTGAATTAAAAATATATGAAGAGATATGACGTCAATCTTGGGTTGAAAAGTTTTATTACATAATAATTCTACCATATAGCAGCTGACGTACGCTAAGGAATCACTTTTTCTGCTGTATATTTGTGTAGACGTTTGTTTTATTTATTTGCATTGTATTTACATGTGCGAATCGAATCAGCATTTTTATTCATCTTATGTGATAGATATCTAAAATCAGGAAACTTCACTAGCCCAATAGGTCCAATTTAATATTGCGAAATGACATGGTCGCAGAAATCCTCTTCTTTTTGTGAATGTTATCACCGCAGGGTGCAATGCTGACGCAACAAATGGGCCGTTTAGTCTCTGCTCCTTTGTTGACGACCACCCAATCATCTAACACAGCGGTTCTCAAATGGGGGTCCGCCGACCCTTTGGGGTCCGCGAAGGCATTACAGGGGTCCGCGAAGCCCGGCCTCATCAGTCAGCGTGGCAATAAAAGTTTTCTTTCCTCAGGTCGAGAAGAAGCCGTTCAGTTTTCAGGTGAGTTTGCTGGTATGCATGTCAATACGAGAGGTCTGCTTCACACTAGCGCTTAGTTGTATTAATTTATTCAATAATTATTATATTTAATGTATACATTTCCTCTCCCCTCACCATTAAAAGGGTCCTCCATTATCTCCGCCGATCCACAAGAGGTCCGCTAAACATTGATGGTTGAGAACCACTGACCTAAGAGATTTATAACGTAATGTGGCACTAGGCATGAACAACAGTTTTTAGTTTGTTATTAGAGGCGTAAGCATATATTGATGAATGACGACCTATCAGCGTACAATCTGGCTGGATGTTATACTTTCATATCACTTGCGTGAGTGTTTTTTACCGCTTGATGCAGTGTAAAATTATCGATAAAGCTATTTCTTGTTCCGGCAATAAAGTGCAATCTTTTTTGTTGTTGTTTATTTGTTTTCTTTATGTATTCGGGAATTTGCTTACCAATCCCATGGTCTTCATACAGTGTTTCATTTTAGGTGACCAATCCTTTTTCTACAAACAATTGTGAAAAAATACAGTAATCCGATATGTCCAGGTGAGTTACGCGCCATTGAAGACAAGGCTAATCGCCAAGATAACTAAAACAATTAACTAAAATGTGTTCATTAACTTCTTGAGGTTTAAAACTAAACAAATAATCCCGGTTAAAAACCTGGTGAATGTCACAATAAATCTATATTTACTGTAAAGATAATTTATTTCGCGTATTTCGTTCTTTTTTGCCTAGAGAATGCACTGAAATTCAACTCGCCAGCGTGATTCTCCCGCTTCTTATTTTCCGCGTTTCTTTACCTCAAACTCTGTGTCTGTAGCAAGGTCTCAGGTTTAGAGCACCGGCGCGCTTCCGTTCTACTGAAAATCATCCCAAAAATTATCTAATTTGTCTGTTTTTGATGACGTTGAGCAAACTTGTAATTTTCACCAATTGTATATACTCTCTAACAAATGGCTATACTAAATAACATATTATTCTTGTTTATAAACATACCCATGCGTTTCTTAATATTTACGAGAAAAAAAGCAAGCGTCTGCCTGATGCCATTTTCTAGATAAAGGCAAATTGTAAGCGCCGGCATACCTAGCGGAACCGACACTAAAAGTTTAAATTTACTTTATTATAAAGCAAACATTTATTAAAACTTGTCAACTTAGTCGTTTTGTTTATGTTTGTCAGATTATAACTTTATGATCATTTATGAACATTTCGAGTTTTTTTCTATTATAAAAAAGTTGGTCTGTGAGGAAAAAGCAAAGGGACTTATATGCCCGTTGCTCGATTTAAAGACTACTTTTTACATCGCTTTCAGAGATAAATCGAATCACTTTCAGAAATGTAGCAGGCCACACCAGCTATTTATTTTCCAGTTCCGTTTCGAAAACGATCATTGAAAGCACGGGCTGTGTTTGCCCCGCTGTAACTTTTAGCTGGTACAGTTTCGACCGATTCTGAGGGCACAGCTCAGAGAGCTACAGTCCTAACAACGGACCTTCTGATTGTGCTCTGAACAAGTTCAAGATTGCTTACAGTTACCTTAGGTGAGACGAGCCTCCTGAACAAAACCTTGCATAGGAAGTAAAATGCCATTGTGTGTTTAATTACACCGGTATAATTTGGTGCAAGGTTCCTAAATACGTTTGCGTGAGCCTCTCAGCATTCAAGCTCAAGCTAGTATACGGCATCCGCCATTTCAACAATGACAACAGAGACGATATTGTGGTGTGAGCTACCAAATATTTTTAGTGTAGCTCCCATGCATACGTTCTGGAATTTTACATGGACATCTAGACATCATTCCTCATCATCCACAATATTAATTTATATAATACCATTTATCGTATTAGAAGGGGCACCGCATTTCTTCTGAGTCAATGGGTGATTTACCTTTCTGTTTCACCAAGGTGAAATAACATCTCATATCACGTCTCTTTACTTCAATAAAAGTGACTTAGATTTTTTTTTCTGAACCTAGTTTTTCCTGTTCCTTTTAATGCCAATACGTGTAGCCTCTTTACGAATATATTTATTTAAATCCGCGAATAATTTCGATAAATCTAGTTCTTAAATTAACCGTAATAAATAAAGTAAAAAGAAGTTTGATATTCTGCCATTTACCAAATAACATACCGATCCGAAAAGCACTGTTTCTGGTTATTTGATAAAATGAACGTAGAAATTCCTTCCATATTAAATTTCACATACGGGACTGCCAAAAGCAATTTGTCCTTTGATAAAATAAACAAAAGTTATGACTGCTGAAACCAGATGCATATTTAGAAAATTTGTTCAGAATAATAGCGGTCCGATTGCTTCTTTATGTTTAATAGTTTAATTATTCTAAAATTCGTGCTTTCTAGATACAACACTAATTTGAAGTTTGCACCTTCTGATAAAATTTGTTCCAGCATGTGACTTTTAAGTTAGATAAAAAATTTTGTTCAGTATTCCTACAATCGTGCCGACTATTTTCATATTATATCGCACTCACTGATTATCTCATGTGTAACGCACCACATTAGCATAGCTTCAAGCTTTTTAGAGCTATATTTCAAACCTAAGAGGCCCCTGAAAATAAAAAAAATATATGTTTTTTAAATAGTTTGGTTGGGACACGCGTGTGAAAAATATTTCACGCGAAAGAAAAAGAAAATTTTGTATCAATATTGTTCGCGAGAGATTCAATTTAATATCTGCGGGTGAAGTCCATGACGTCACGGGTCATTCCGTAATGAGTATCTTGGCCGTAGCGTGAAGCCGATCCACCTCTACTCCAGGTGTCCGAAATGCCAAGAGAAAAATGAGTGGAAAGGAGGTGACCGCCGCCTATATCGCACCTCGCGCCGAAAATATTTCTCTGCATTTTGTTTCGCTTAAAATTAATTTTTTGACATGCGTGTCCCAACCAGGCAGTCTTCTTTTTCTTTTTTCTTTTCAGGGGTTATTTAATGTAATATACCCACATACAACCTGTTGAATGCCAACAAATATTAATGTGTTCTTCCCACTTTAGGACTTTGATCGTCATGACTTTCTTATTTTTATTCCCCGTTTATTTCTTCGCAGGTTTTTCTGGGAGGTATAAAGGCGGGTACAAAACAAAACTGATCTTGACATGGTCCAGCAACCCAAGCGTTTCACCATTGCTAAGCCTATATGAATCCACCATAAACAAAATCACCACCGATATCGGGATAACTTCGCCATTGGCGTACGTTCAACGATACCAATGTTGCATCGTCATTGGTGACAATCTTGGCAATTGCAAGTAGAAAGATCGATGTGAATCAAGATTTCGCCTGCATTAAAGGTATTTCATGTGACGGCTATTTTTAAATATCTAATTGACCGTTACTTCTGAAAGGACCCATTAGTACCTGATGAATTTTAGAAACTTCGTGTCCTAATCCCAAATTACAACATAAAGAGACAACCATATATAAAGCTTGAAACACTGCGAAGAGAATGCGCATATTCAAAACATTTTGTGATGTTGAAAATCCTGTTTCCCTTCTGCTCGCTTGTCGGATTACGATTAGCAAAATAATATGTGGTTATCGCAATTATCGCAGAATATCAGCCTCTTTATCAAATAAGTCACATAGATATTTTGTCGCGCATTACCTTTGGCATTATCTGGCCTAAATATTTATGGGAAATAAAGGGAGAGCTAGAGTTCGATTTAGACTTTTGAAGAGAGTGAGTGGTGGACAGTTTGAAAGGTTTAATTTTATCCATAAAATGTTGCAATGAACGACATGTGCAGAGAACTCTCGGCTTACGTAGCCTCCTTGCGCAACTCAGTAACGACCTTTTTTATTTTTCGTTGTCTCCAAGACATAGATGCTGATATTTTATACATTAACCACAACCTCAGCGCGTGTTTCACGGTGTTACATGATGATTAAATAATCACCAGTTCTCCTGCACACTCACTGTTGTTTCGTAATTTGAACATATCCCAACATTTTAAATCACTATACCACGAAGCTGTTGTAAAAATGAAAACAGAGTAATGCGTTTAGAAATAAGTGTTGAGCGGGATCAGGATACAAAGGTATCGCGATTTTATTTTGGAAATATATTATTTATTGATATTTTTGTATGGCGATAACTCTGTTTGTATAGGTTTGTATTCCTGTACATTGATTTTGAAAAGTTGTTAAAGTTCACGGAATAATGGTTGCAGAATTGTATGGAACCGTACATATGTGTGAGATACTTAGAACGTTTCTCCAACTTATATATGTCATCAAACTCATTTATTTATAATCGCACATTATGGTGTCTCTAGAAAATTCAATGACGTGTAATATAGAATACTATAATGTACAGATAAAATGGAAACAGCGGAACTGGTTGCCAACAATACATTTTGCGCTGAAATGAAGAGAACTAGAAAGTAATGAAATAAGAATGCAATTAATAGAATGATGCAAGCGAGCTGGATAAGCGTAACGATAATTATCTCTGGTGAATGGAAACAAGGGGGACTAAAGGACGAACCCAAATTTCCAAACACAGCTAAGTTACTGATGCACACCTGACAAAACCCTGCCTCGTCTTGGTATCGATGCATGAAACTCACCATTTCTAACGTAGCGCTCTACCAACTGAAAAAAAACCAGGAGATAGCTAAATCGGATAGATCTACGCAGGAACGCTCCACTGGAGAGTGTCACGTATCTTGGCTCAATTCCAGCAGCAGGTGCATTGTCTCAGTAGCGCACCGGGGACTTACTTTTGTCGTGATATTTGTGTTTGTCCTCTGTCCCCCTTGTTCCGCTTCCACAGGGATAATTAGCGTTGAATTAATAAAAGTACGGAATTGAAAGACGACTGACCGGGTGAGTAATTACTATGATTTGCTCACCCTCGTAATACCCCTCTCCCTCCGCAAAAATATCAGTTCCTAATGCCTCCGACTCGCTCATCAGGGTGTCAATTGCTACGCGCACCCCTTTTTTCGAATTTTTGTGGTACCCGATATTACAAATATTGCGAAGGTAAGGATAACCCAAAATAACTTGTAATATTTCATATTGGACGTGGAAGTTGAATCCAAAATGCACACATTGATAAATTTAAATATAATTCACACTGAAGTTATGGCAGAAAAAAAGATAAGAATAATTCACATAACACTACACAGCACCGAGCGCAGCTCTCTTGGTTAGATACCAAAAGTGATGTCGAGCACCCTCTGTGCAGTAATAATTAGCAGGGCATCCCTGACATGCGCTATGGATTCTAGAGATTACGAACCAAACGGTACCTGCAGAATCTAGTGATTTGGCTCCAGCTGCTGTTTTTCTCAACCATTCGGGGTTCTACGTGACCACTTGTCACCCGTGCAGATATGATGGAGGACCCTGGTTCGTGGCGGAGGGAAAAACATAGTATACGGGTTAACATATGATGATGATTTAATAAGGGGATATAACCTAGTAGGCCAGTGCGGGGGCAGTCTTCCTCTGTACACACAAAACGAGAAATGCTCGCCCGAAAATTATAAATGTGCCTTTTCTATTTGAATAAACATGAAGCAACCTTGACTCGTGGGCTTGACAGGCGAGTGTCAGGACATCACGGATCCCTAGTAATTCCTTCTGCAGACGCTGTGGCAAGGTATCCGCGTCTCTACTTGAGAACCAAATGGCTCCAGCCCTTCCTCTGATGGAATATGAAGCGTTCACGATCTACTTGGTCTTTAATCGCTATTAGAAAAAAAAGAATTGCGGATGGATTTTTAGATGGAGTTTGTCTAATACATAAAACAATTAGGGCGCAGAATGGTTCTTGCAATAAGTGATGAGTAAAATATTAAAAAAAAACAATTCAAAGAAAAACAAACAGGCCACACTAGGTTTTTAGCGACAGATGCTAGAAGTATTCATAGACCTGGAAAATAGAAAATAATGTGTATAATTAATATGTTTATATTGTACCGTATGAAACAGTCCGTCGGAGCAGAATATATACAGGCTCTTCCTTTACACTTTTCGGATGTAAACTCAGTTGATAGAGGAATCGGTGACCCGAGTATATTAAGACATCCTACAAAGGGGTCTTTAGGTGGTGAATGTCCCTCTAAAAAAGTAAACGAAAGCCCTGTTATTTGGTATACGCGGATGGGAAAGCAGAAAGAAGGCGTAGCGTTGACGTTGTCCTATCAGTTGTACCACATGGCTCAACTGATAGATAATTTTTTTATAGATTGACACCTCTAAAACGACTTCGACACTTTGAGCGATTATCCAGTTGCATGAAAAATACCAGCTTGATAGTTTTCTGACATTTTGGTCAAAAAGCGCAAACAAGAAGCGTAAGATAAAAACAACACCTACAGACGTGTTTGTGAAAAATGGGAATGCCCAGTGTTCATTAGATTATATGTATATTACATTTTTACGCCTGAGTAACAGCTGAAGACTTTATTTAGATAATATAAAAGGCCAACCAAGTAACCTGAAATATAACGAAATATAATCAGAATTAAAACTGCATGTTTAATAGTCAATTTTTTCAGGAGTTTCTTTTATGGTCATATTTTGATTATGACAGTTAATGGGCGAGTGAAAATGGCGAAAAAGCAAATTATCTTCGAATGTAAATTTACTGCGAGTAATTCTCAAGCCACCCGACCATTTAACGACAATTTACTTCCTCGTATACAAGATATAAGGTCCTTTGTTTGCGGAATATATGTATTTCGGAAATCAGGCCGGAGGGGCGGGGAGGGGGTTAAGAGTCGGGCGCTAATTTTCGACGTTGGTAATTGTCGAGCAATCCGGCTTTGGGAAAAACTGTTTTGCAATCCAGTTTTTTTGTTTATGTTTAGAAATAATTTGCATACTTAACACTAAATAGAAAGCGCTAGCTTAAGTATGTTGAATATTTGTTATGCAACCAAATATTTAATATAGACAACACAACACTCGAACTTTAAAGCCTTCAATCAGCTCATCTGGTCTTTCGATGTTTCATAAAGCTTCGTTGCTTATACATAGAAAAAAATACACAGCGCAAAAGGACATAAAGGGAAGAGACACACCGGATAGAACAGAGCGCTGTCTAGTTGTCTAGTTTTCGGACATATCTTACTTGATAGAACGGTCTTCCAAAATCATAGCTGTTCAACTGCAGAAGTATATGTGTATTAAAATCAAATTAAGCGTAACATATAAAAAATCATTTAGTTTAGTGTAGTTCACGAGTGGGTATTTCGTTTTTCTTATGAACCGTCTTTAAAAAAAAAAAAAAAAAGCAGTGGGTGTTGCCATCGGGAGCGCTAAATATATCACGACTAGGCATGTATAGGATGCATATCATCACAGTCTACCGACTACAATATTATATCTTCACTCTGAGAATATATGGAACATGCATACAATTTTAATTCGCTAGTGATTTATCACTTTCTTAGCTCGAGTGAGGCGCTCAATTCTGTAGCATTTTCCTTGAGCTCCCTTTAACAGTGTTTTGAAATAGTATTAGTGTGAGTAAAAAGCTAATTTCCTGAAGTGCGCAACATATGATTAACATCGTCCTAAATTACATAATAGTATGTCCTTTACACCCGCTTAACTGCGAATTTTAGTGTATGCCCTAACAGAGGGAATATCTTTTTTCTCACGCAAAAAGGAGTGGTGAATTGTTTTAGATTATATCTGATTTAATGACATTTATTCCTACGTTTGATTGAGCGTTGTATGAATTCCAGAATATCTGCTGTTTAGAGTACTACTTTAAAGACACAAATCCGCGAAATTCAAACATGTATACAAACATATTATCATAATATATATTTAACTATATATTTGCCGTGAAAAAAACAAAAAACCTTTGGATTAACTTTGAGCTTGTTGTAATAAAAATGAAGGAGGGGTCGACAAAATATTGTGCATATTTTAAAAATATATTGAAAACGAGCGGAACTTATTTTAAGCTGGTAATTTTAAATAGAAATATTTTCGGTCTGCTCTGTTTTTTTTTCTCTAATTTATTGACGGAAGACCCGGCAAACGGGAATTTCTCAAGCATATTCTAACGCATAAAAATCTCCTTAGAATATATTCAGACAACTCATACGTTCTAATATGTTGGGAGCGGGTCCGATTCCCACTTTGTGTAAAGTTCAATCTAAACAATCAAATCATATTTTAATAGTGACCCTTAAATGTTGAGCAACATTTTAAACATATTCGAAGTTAAACATTAAACATTAAACATTCTTTTTATTTGTCACGTAAGTTTACAAAAACACATTAACGAGCCGGGTGAAGCCGCAGGGGCTTGTGTACCTGGGTCGGCAGTCGAAGCGAACAAAAGAAACAAAAAAACTATCTGCACTCTAGCAAAACAATATAATGTACATAAAGTATCAATACAGCTGGACCATAGGTAGATTAACAATAAATAACCCCGATATCTCAGAAATGCAGACATGTCGTGTAAAACAAAAAAACAATAAAAAAAACACAAAAACAATTAAAGGCAAAAAAGACAACATGAACGTTCATTTTACTGTTCGAGGTTTCTAAGCGATTTTGTTTTAGATTTTGTTTTGACAATAAATTCATTATATTATCAGGCAGGTTGTTAAAAACGTGTGGCACATAATACATTCGTGTTCGTTCACCATATTTGGTCCTGATACGGGGTATGTCAAATCTGAGTGATGGCCTCATTGGACGCTGCTCAACGTAGGGCGTTTTGAAATCAGAGGTCCAGAAATGTCGGAGGACCATCGTTTCTCTAAAAAGCCCCATAAAGGACGGTAAATTAAGTTTATTAAATACACTGTCACTCGTGGGATCTTGCCTATTAAAAGAAACACTTTTCAAAGCACTTTTTAGTAAGGAATTAATTCTGTTGCGCCAAGAAAGAGAACATCCTGCAAAAAGGGTTATACCATATCGTAAATAACTATACGCGAGAGCATGCGGTAAAGTTTTACGAACGGAGTAAGGAAGAAACATTTTAATATTATAGAGAGAGCATGACACGCTTCTTAATCTTTTGCATAAGTGTACCATGTGTGTGTTACAGGCAGTGTTGCCAGACGGAGAAAAAAAAGTCAGCATATTGATCCCCAAAAAGTCAGTAGATTTGCACAAAAATCAGTAGATTCTACGAAATCTGTGTTTTGCCATGTTTTGCTATTTCCATTAAACCACGTACACGAATACCATGGTAATATACACAAATAAAAATGAAAAAAACAAGAACCAACTGAAGTTTACCTGTTTTATGGAGGACAAAGTAAAATAGCACCATGATTTTTTTAATTTTTTATCAGCATGATTAGTGTTGCAATTTCAAGGATTATTCTTTGAGATCGAGACTGAGCCACTTTTGGGATCAACAGTGCGACATCTACCTGTCGCTAATATTGAAACGATTGAAACAAAGCCAAAACAAGACGTTCCGGCAAGTGCGCGCGTACATGTCCAATGGAAGGAATGGAAGTCCTCTGCAAGCTGCCATCTTTCCTTACTGGGCTGTGGCAGGTTTTTGACGCTACGCTGTTGGCGCGGAGCACTGTTGAGGCTACGCGTCGTCTGCTACGGGCTTATTTCTTTTTCGCCTGACCCAAAGTTTGCGTTCAAACGTGGAAAAACTTAATTCGTTAGCCTTTTAAGCCACCGAGGAATAGCATTATATCATTTTCTTGCCAGAGCCTGCCAAATAAAAGTAAAGAGCTGAAATTTGGATGTCGATCCCATGCATTCCGCCGGGCGAATGAATGAAAATGGCGGCCCTCTCCGCTCAGCTCGGAGCAGCCGAGAGTTCAGGCGCATGCGCTCACGCCTCTCGCCATGCGCCGCGGGCTGATTGGCTCCCTCGGGAGAGGGACGTCACGGCGGCGAGATCATAGACTGCCCAAACTCTCCCCATATATGGCTCTGGCCCGGATGTCACCGTCGACGGGCTTCTGGGCCATCTAGCCAGTGCTTCGTTTTTAATTTTGGGTGAATATGAGTTTCCTTTGATTGGCGACCCTGGGAACTGAAGGGGCCAAATAATAAATTTTAATATGTTTACTAAAAAAAGTCAGTAGATTTTCCTTTTTTTCAGTGAATCAGTAGACCCGGGACGAAATCAGTAGATCTACTGATAAATCAGTAGACCTGGCAACACTGGTTCCAGGCCAAATCACTGTCAAAATATATTCCGAGATATTTGACCGTTTGTACATATTCAAGACTTTCACAATTGCACGATCTGCATTTAGAGTTGTGTAGTGCTATCGAAACTGAAAGTTCGACTTGCTTAAGCGGGTTTCTGAAACATTCCAGTTTGGTCTTTACAGCATTCACTTTGATACGATTAGATTGAAACCAGTCCATAGTGTAAACAAGATCATTTTGGAGTTTCTGAATCGCGACATGATAATCCGCATCACATGAGACTAAAACCGTATCATCTGCATATTGGAATACTCTGCAATTTGAGACAACATTTGGAAGATCGTTTACATATAAATTAACAAGCAAAGGCGATAACACAGAGCATTGCGGTACACCCGCCGTCAAGAGTGTTCTAGAACCCTTGCGAGATTTAAATGCTACTACATGAAATCGTCCTGAAAGATAATTTTTTTAAAGTGAAAAAATGGACCCCTCAATCCCAATTTGTATAGTTTAGTGCAAAGAATATCATAATTAATGCTGTCAAACGCTTTCGATAGATCTAAGAAAACAGCGCAAGTAATAAACAGTCACTGAAAACTTCCAACAATGCCTGTGTTGCTCGCCCCGCTATAAAGCCGTACTGATTATCAGGAAATAAACCAAAACGTTCTACAATACTAGTCATTGTTCTTAAAATATGTTTTTCTAGAACCTGTGCAAGGCAGGACAGTTTTGATATGGGTCGATAGTTTTTTATGTCATTAGTTGCGCCTCCTTGTACAGCGGTCTCAACAACAGCAGTTTTCATTGTTATCGACCATTCTCCCGACTCAATGATGTCGTTAAACATTTCTAGAAGTACGTATTTTACCTTTTCAAAATTTCTTCGCAAGTCACGTATATGAATTCCGTCAAAGCCTGGAGATTTTTTTATATTTTAAAGAAAACAAATGTGTCACTCAGCTCCTGTTCTGATAATGAAGGAAGAAAAGCCGAAGCTTGAATGTAGCCGTGCAATGTTTTAACTGAAATATCGATATCTTGAACCGCGTCGGATCTACGAGCAAAAATAAATGCGAAATCATCAATCGTTTTTTGTGTCACGGGTGCAGAGGACTTTCGGTAATTTCGTCAGTTGAGCGCTTTTTTTTGTGGCACACCGAATCTGATTTGTCGGCTCCCAAGGTTTGGCTGTGTCGAACCGGTTCTTTTCAAACTGCCCTTTGGTACCTACGCCTCAGCTGATCGAGTTAGGGCATATGCTTTGTTCCTGGCGATTGTAAACTCGTCTTTAAGCGATATTTTGATCGGCGAAGTCCATAGTGAAAGGCTCCAAAATTTCCAATAGTAATAGTGACTCCTCAGTATTTAACAGGTTAGTGCCAGTAACAATACTGAAGTAAAACAATTGATCTAATGATGTTTAAGTGGCTTCTTGCTGGCATTCTGGCGAATAAGAGCGATGCCGACGGACGTGTGCGGTGAGTGCTCCGTTCGCTTCTACGCCAAGCAACAGTTTTTAGCTTGTGTCGGGTCCATGCAATCGACGATATCATTGCAAATGTATTGGCGTAGGCCAAGCAGAATACGAAGTGCTAATGCAAAGCGGTTTGAGCACCTATAAATGTACCGAGTGTACCAGGCGTCGCCAAGCTTCGTTGAAATACAATCCGGACACCGACAATGACCTGCATGACCGGGCGAATGTGTCGCGATTGAGTACTTCTTCGGAGAGCACTACTAATGGGTCGGCTTCTTGGGAAACGGCTGACCTGGTCTCGTCTGCTGCACAACAAGGCTGACGAATAGGAAGTGCTGACGGCTGAGGTAAAGAGCCTTAAGTCAGAAAACACATTTTTACGCTCGGAAATTGGCTTGCTCATCAAGAGGGTGCCCGAACGACTGCCTCTGGCTGCAAGACCCCACGCATCTTTTGCGGCGGTCGTGCGTTCATCTGAGTCATCGGCTGGACGGCCTCCATTGAACGCGGCGGCGGTGCAGCGGCCATCCTTGGGTAGAGTGCAACGCTCGAGCCTAACGATAGCTTGGCGGTGGCGATGTTCTCACTCGTTGCTTTTCGAGCCTCTTGTCTTCGACGCGATGCTCGCCCTGCTGCTACTGTGCCCGACGAAGACGGCTTCATTCCTGTGATGCGGAAACGACGTTCACCGACATCAACCGGTACAGCGAAGTTCGAGAAGGTAGAGGTTGTGCCTCGCCAACCGCCCATGAAAGCGCTCTTTGTGTCCAGCTTACATGCGAACACATCTATGTTGGATATTGAGGATCTGATAAACCCTTTTCTTGAACGTGAATGTGTGAGCGTCACTAAGTTAAAACCGAAATACCATTCCTATTGATCTGTTCCATATCGCATGTGATCACTTTGATTTCGAAATCTTGAACAAATCAGAATTCTGTCCAGAGGGATAAATCTTCCTATTATTTTTGGCAAACCGACAGTTCGCGAACTTATGTGCTAGAATCTCAAACTGCTTTGAATGCTTAGGTCACTGGAGGCATATTATCAAAACACAAGGGGCTTGGCTTCTAAGTCCAGTGAGTTAATGTCGAATATTTTACTGAGTTGTTTTGACATCATATGTTTAACCGAGAAATAGTTACCTATGATGTGTTTCGACGAGACAGGGATTATGCTAACACGGGCATGAAATTTGGGGAAGGAGTACTGGTGGCCGTTCAGTCTTCAGTGCAGTGCAGCCGGAGGAAGGATTTGGAAACTTATGCCGAGTGTGTCTGGGTACAAATACCCAGCAGTGAGGGTTTTAACTTTTAGTTGGTAACTATTATTTGCCCCCTCTTTTTGATGATGCAGAATTTGTAGAACATTTTGAAACCGTTCAGAAAAAGTCGATTTTTTCAATTTCGTGTTCTGAACTATGGTGATTTTAACTTGCCCGGAATTAATTGGTCAAACGGTGTTGCTTCTTGTTCATCAAGTGTGACTCCTAGGAAAGCATCTTGATTAATTTCGTTTATAAATTGTTTTGGTTTTCGTCAGTATAATGCACTTGCGAATTGTCATGGCAACGTGCTAGATTTATATTTATCAAGTGCTCCGCTTGACTCTACGATTCCGGCTGCAAATCTGTTAGTCCCAGTAGATGCTTATCACCCGCCTTTCAAAACAAAATTCTGCTTGTCATGCTAGCCATGTGCTTATAGAAGTTTTTAAATTTCTCAGCGCCAATTGTGTCCAGAAGGGGACAGGTGGATGCGATTTATTTCGACATGTCGAAAGCGTTCGACCGTGTTAGTCATGATTCACTTCTACAAAAGCTCGCTCTGCATGGTTTCAGCCCACATCTGTGCGCATTGTTTTCTAGTTATATAAAAGTTCGTCCTAACTCTGTCCGTGTTGAAAAAAGCTTTTCCGACGAGTTTGTTTCTAAATCCGGGGTGTTGTTTATTTTGTTTATAAATTATATCGTTTCCTGTGTTAGCGAAGCAAACATTCTTCTTTTGCCGATGATGTTAAACTATTTTAAGTGTGAGGTCAGAGATGGATTGCACTCTCTGCATGCTGACATAGAGCATGTTTCGAATTGGTGCTTCAAAAATCACTTTCGTTTAATCCCGAAAGAACTAAAACATATTGTGCTATCCACAAAGTGTGAATTCATTTATTTTTCTTACAACCTTGAGGGCGCCTTGATACCCGGGGCATCTTTTGTAAGGGATATTGGTGTCCGTATTGCCAGTTCATTTCTTTTAAAAAACATGTGTCTATAAATTTTAATGCTACGTTAAGAGTGTTTGGCATTATTTCTCGGTTATGCCGGCGGTTCTCATCACCCTCTTGTTTGTTGGATTTGTTTAAGTAACTAGTTAGATCACGATTAGAATCTGGCTCGGTAATCTGGAATTCATTATCTCATGGTCAGGCAACCGAAATCGAAAATGTATAAAAGCGGCTGATAATAATTGTGTATGACCGCTATATTGGAAGGAGGTCTTTTTATCAATATGAAACGCTACTTCACCGGTTTGCATTATATAAATTTGCCGTGAGGAGGCAGTCCAGAGATTTTCTTTTTCTTCATAAAGTTGTTCATGGTCACGTCAGGTCAATGGATTTACTACGATATATTGACTTTCATGTTAAATCAAGGGCCAGCCGGAATGTATTACCGTTTTATTCATCTTGCATGTCCCCTGTATCCCCTTGTCACGGATTCAATTGGCCTTCAATAAGGAACCTCACCTGGATATTTTCAAGCGTCTTCGGGAATTTACCTTGCTTGATTCGTAAATAAATGTCTTTCGCCTAAAATTTGATTTTTCTTTTTGTGGGGGGGGTATTTGTATTTAGTATTTTAGTTTTTAGTGTTTGTATTTTAGTAATTTAGTGCACCACAGTGGAGACTGAAAAGTTGTGTGCGGGCACAGAAAATAAAGAATTATTATTATTATTTTATTATTATTAGAATTTGTAATAATCAGAACCCCATTGCAATTCATGAAAAATGGTGATCGTAAATACAAAGTTGCGTATCAGTAACTGCCAAATGCTGGTATTGCAGGAACATGACAAGGAATCGCAGACAGACAAGGTTCCCAATTGGCAACCGCATTTATTCAACTCGACACCTCTATTTGTGAAAAGAAATGGGGAAGGCGGTAGTGAAGAGTCTGGGAAAGGGTGGAAGAGTAAGGACAGGTGAGCGATTTTGAGATTATTTTGCCCGGGGATGTACCCAGGGCCGACCGGTACACGGATGTCACAGTTCGATGAAGTCAGTTACTATGACTGAGATGAGAAAGGTAATATATTCTCGAGATAGACCTATCGAAGGCACACTTATAGAGTCACTGCTGCAGTGCAGTGAAATTGACTCAATAATTTCACGTCCCTGCCTCCACTTCCATCCCGCGAGCTTTGTGGTCGAGCGGAAGTCGCCGGAGGAGTGCCCCTATGCGGAGAGCAAGTCATCTGCTTCTTGCGCAGAAGTTGCGGTGACGTCGAAACGACGCCAGATCTGACTGGCTTTGATAGAAAGGATAATGGGTAGACCTCAATGCTAGATGGCCTTGAGGTCTACTCACCATATTTTCAATTAGCCAATAAGAGCTCAGTGTTCTGACATCATCGCAACCCCTGCGCTGAAGCAGACGAGTTTGCGCTCCGCATTCCAATGCATGTTTACAATTGGGTGGTAGCTTTGCACCGTGGTGTCGTCTGTGGCGTTATTTGCCTCATTCTCGTGTACTCGGAGGCCGAATGCAGATATTGCAGCAACATGCCACTGGTTGCGAATAGGCAACAACATTCATTCAACTCGACACCTTTATTTGAAAAAAAATGGGGGAAAGCCTTAGTGAAAAGGAAGGGAGAGGGTGGAAGCTTAGGGCAAGAACGGGTGAGAGAGTTTTAGATTCTTGTGGGAGGGGACATACCGAGGGCCGATCTAATTCAGAATGTCACAGTTTGGGATACTCACCTACGATATCTGAGCGGAGAAAGCTTATGTATTTCGAGATAGACCTACGGAAGGGAGACTTATAGAGCCACTGCTGCAGTGCATTGCAAGCGCTTAATAATTTCACGTGCCTGTTTCTCGACTTGCGTTCAGCGAACTTTGTGGTTGAACGGCAGACGGCGGAGGAGACCAACTATACGGATCGCAAGTCGCCTGCTTCTTGCGGAGCAGTTCCGCTGACGTCAGAACTTGGTCGATCTCTGATTGGCTTTGATTGAAAGGATTATGGGTAGACCTCTATGCTAGACGCCTTGAGCTATACCTACTATATTTCCAATCAACCAATCAGAGTTCAGAGATGTGACATGTTCGTAATCCCTGCGCAAGAAACAGACAAACATGAGCTCCGCATTCCCATGGATGCTTCCCAATTGGGTGTTAACTTTGCACTGTTGGGTCTTCTGTGGTGTTATATATCTCATTTTCGTGTTCTCGGAGACGTTCTTTGAGGCAGCACTCCATTTGTCCTACATCTATATACACCCCAATATGCAGCTGTATTAAAAGCACATTGCAACTTTATTGGAAGTGATGAAAAGGTTATCCCAGGATGAACAATTGACCCGAATATTGAGCACCGTTGGTGCTCCCCTTATTCACGTGTTGCGTCTCAGAACAAAAATTAGCATTGACAGCCTCAAAATATCACTTCAACTAAAAAGCCGGTTTCTTGAAAGAGGTAAAAGGAATTTTTTTTTACGGTGGAAGCACTCTTCTGTTCGCAGACGGTTTCCAATATAGATTTTTACTATGCATAAGGAATGTGTCTAGTTTGTAACATCAGCTAACGAAATAGTTAGGCCCATGTCCTTCTTCATTTCATTAAATTTCTTTTCTTGACTCTATTATAAAACGCCGATTCGTGGATGGAATATAAATTGCAGGAAGTAAATACAGACATCTACTGTTTGATCAATTCATGCATACGGTCTTCCGGTATTATTGACGTTGTTAGTCCTTTTTAGTTAGACATTTGTTTGATTAAGAGTCTTATCAAAATGAAAAAAATTAAAATTAAATAAAGATCCTTAAATCCTCGGCGACCTTGATTTCTGAAGTCGTATTATGCATGAAATGCATTATTCGACGTATGATTGTTTAAAAATATTTAAAACAGATTAAACTGTAATTTCATGGAGTGAAGAACACTACATTTTTTAAATTTACCGGTATATTGAACAGAGGAAACAAAATGTGTCGTAAATTCACGTGACATCAAACTTTCTGCGAGATTCAGCGAAGAAAGTGAATCGGTGTATAGGTCACGTGCACGTGAGGTTACGTGATATCATATATCATGCTAAATTTAGCGGAAAAACTTGATTAGTGTATAGGCCACGTGATATCAGGTCACGTGACCTCAATTATATCGCTAAATTTAGCGGATAACCTGAAGTGTTATTTACATCAGGTGACGTCGATTGACGTCACGTGACCTAAACACCAATTCCGTTTCCCCGCTAAATTTGGCGGTAAACGCGCGATCGAACGGATGGACGGACGAAGTACATTCCTGGATGGTGGTATCATTAAAAGTATTGCATGCTTATATATAACGGCAACAGTTTATTGCATGTGTATAATGTCTAAGTTAATGCGAATTCGGTTCCAGACAAAAGTGTTCATTCCAGCTATTTAATATGTCTACCTATTATATTTTTGTAGCTTGAACTTTCCCAAATATAATTTATGGTTTCGTTAGAAGTGTATTTTAATATAATGTAACATATGTCAACCGCGATTGGTTATTCTTACCATTTTCTTAGCTTTGAGACATCTCCCAACATGTGCAGGTACTTACTTGACCATAGCACTTGACAACTGAGGTGTGTCTTGCTTGTTTAGTAAAAAATTCAAAATTATTTGTTGTTATTTTAGACGCTAAATAATAAAAAAGGTTTATACGTTTTACAAATTTGAATGTATAGTGATTTGCTTTTTCCTCCAAAGTGGACAAGCCTCTGCCAACGCCGAGTATGCAGACTGGATTTGGTATATTTAGTTAAAGATGGACAGATATGCTTGCAATCAAGCTTTGTCCAACTAGAAGTTCAAATGAAATTATGGTCTAGATGGGTGAAATTTAGCAATAATCTGTCTTACTTTACTAGCTGTGTATATCCAGTTTCCACATCATTTTCTGTAAGATCTCAGACTGATTTTTTTGGGGGGGGAGGGTTTGGCATTAATTCTACATTCTATGGTGGGTACATTTTATTTTCAATTACGAAGGCTTAAACTTGTGCTGTCTCCTTCAAAAATACGCAACTACTGCTTTTGTGTTGTTTACATTTATAAACAAATATATAAAAATATATTGGATCGATATAAGACATGATTCGGTAAAAGGAACATACTTGTACAGACGTGAATGAGACCTTTCGCATCATTTGTGCCAAACGGGCCCCATGCATTTACCCTTTAGTTTATTATTTTATATCCTGTATTTGTTCATCTCTGCTAAATTATAAGATCGATACGAGCGATATCTCGGAAATAATCATATTTCTTGGTAATTCCTTAACAGTTTAAATCAAGATTATCTGAATATATGCAGGCGACTACAAGCTCTATGACTCAACTAAAGTGCGTGTTAGAATAACAACGCACATGTAATGGTTCCCCAAGTGCGTCAGACGTGAGCGTGCCGCGTCATATCTATTGTTTGTTTATTCTTTCTTCTTTCACATCAGCTTGATTTTGAATATAACCTTTGTTCTGAATCATGAAGAGCAAATGCTGTAAGCTTTGTGAAATAATGTTTCGATGCGAGACTTAGATGTCAACTTGTCACCGCCAAAGAAGCCGTGTGTTGCTACAATAGCCAATGGGATAAAACACAAATAGACCTTAACTTTAAGTAGAAAGGTTGTGTTTTGAACGACTGAAGCGCATATTCCTAGACATTGGTTCGTTCGAAATTTCGAATTCAGACACCTGTGAAAATGCATCTGCGTTTTTGGAGCTCGGCTGCTTGACATTAGAATCTTGGAGCTTGCTCATCTTTCTATACTGTTAGTCGGAAATGTATAGTCGTGGTATGAGCTAAAGTACGTCTCACATATCTTTGCTGTTTTTTCGTGAATTTTCGTGAATACTCCGTAATTGCGTCGAAGAAAGTTAATTATATTAATATAGTCGTGTTGAGGTGTGTATACTGCTACAAAGGTTTTAATATTTTTTTCTCAAAAAGCCTTTCGAGGTCTAAGTAAGTATTCGGCTCAAAATATCACCTTATAAATGTAAACAAGTGACTGCGTTATTATACATTTAAGACGTATTGCTTAAAAAGAATTCCATCGTCTGCTTCTGTTGAAACGAATTGCCAAAATCTAAATATATGATTTTGTTTCATACATGCATTAACCTTCCCAGTAAAACCACCTACTATTTTAATGTCTAAATGGACTGCTGGTTAGGTTTCAGCACTCCAAAAATGTCAATGCCTTCTAATCATTGAATGAGATCGATAAAATTTAAAATATCGCAAATTAATTCCAACATTCAAGGTGGCTTGAAAATAAAAGTCACCATAACTTGAAAGTTAATGAGTTATTCTGCACTATTAAATTAAAGTCTTCGTTAAATGTGCGATGCAACAATATTAACTTCGAAAGAATTGGCAGTTTTAAGTTTTTACATTGGTTATCCCCTGTGATACATCACCAATAAGAAAAACTGAAAAAGAATTCAGCACACGTGGGCTGAATTCTTTCTTCTTTTTTGTTGGTGACAACGCAAGTATATATTGCGATTTTGCGATCAATAAACTCAGTTGTAAGTCAGCGCTGCGTCCGTGTTACCTCTTAGTTTGGTCTTCGTCTTTTCGCGCTGTTTTTAATTCCGAAGTATGTACCTTCTCGCCCTAGCCTCAACTTTAGCGTTTAAACACCCTTAAAGCGTCAAAGAAGGGGTTTTCGGTATCATCTATTTATGCCTCTAACACAATTCCTGGGTTGTTAGCATACTAGAAAAAGCAATATAAAATTTCCACCATTCTTATTGTCTTTAAAAAAAAATCCAAAACAAACAGCAGAGGTTGCCATTGGACGTGCGACAGCTAAGAGCGAGGATCCCTTCTCACGTGGTAAAATCAGTCAGCCTTCGGCCGTGCTTCCTCGCGGCGCGGGGACCCATCACACACGAGTGTCTCTTACACGTCCCACGGTCCTCCATGCGTTCCGTTCAAAATGAAAAAACACAAAAAACGAGCTTTTGTTTTTGTTCTTTTAGGCAAATAAAATGCGCCCAAATTTAATATTTTTTTTAATATACTTCAGTTCTGTAATTTGAGTTTGCGTCCGAACCGATATTCAGGATATAATTGAAAAGAAACATGTAAAATTATGGTTTAATTACCAAGCCTTGGAAGTCAAGTTTGTTTAGCAATAAACAACGCCAATAATAATAGGACTAGGTTTTGTGGCGTGCAGGGTTTTATAGGATCCAGAAAGTGCACGATTAAGATACAGAAGGCGGACTTCGAAGCATGTGCGTCATAGCGTATTTCGTTTGAACAAATCGTTTCACCATGGATCAGAAAGCTGTCTAAAGTGATGCACATGAGTATTTTGACACACACTAAAGCCCACTGGCATGATCCTTTCACTAAGCATGATCGGCTTAGAGCGGTAGAGCACATGTGTACAACGATGACAGGCGCCCTGGCGTCGCGCTCTTTATATTGCTTGGTTGGCCCGTTCACTCATTGCCATCGGTTGAGCTATAACCGAAAAAAGGATATAATATTTTACTCTCCTTCAAAACCATATTTTATTATATTAAAATACAATAAAGAAATAAGATATCAAAATAAAAAAAAAACGACAACCCCCCCGCCCCCCGCCCAAACCAAAAAAAAAAGTTTTCGCCAGGCTATTTATATTGATGTCAGTAGACAACCCAATCAACATTTTGTTTTGCTACAGCGTTGCATAAAATTTAAGTAAAGCAAAAAAACCTACTGCTCCAAACCGACACTAAAACTAGACTGTAGAGGAAGAACAAATATACAGGAGAAAGTAGGTGGAAGGCACGTGGCTGTGTAATTTTTTTTCTTCCTATCAACGCATTTGCAGCTTTTAGAAGCCACCACAAAGTGGCATGATATTGCTTTTATATTTTAATATTGTGTGTGTGCCTTCGATGACCCATGAGTTTGATCATATTTGGTGGTTGTGTCTAAACCGTAGAAAACAGCATATGAGCACGTAGAAGCGAGTGGGCGCGACTCAAACCGGCCAATTCTCGATCGGCGGCTTTAGGGCGGGAAAGCAAACGAATTTGGAGCCGCAAATTGTGTTCTGGGTAGTTGGGCTCTCATTAATTATGTCCAAATAAAAACCCTGGCTAGCATAACTACCCTGTCAGCGACCCTTTATCACCGGCATACCTTGCGGAACCCAAACTAAAAGCTTAAATTTCACAAACAGCATACATTTATATATAAATCTTGCGAAATTACTTGTTTTTTATATTTTACTCTGATGATGATATTAGTAAAAGTTCACGAGCAGTTCGAGTTCGAGCGGATGAAAATAAAATGGACTTATATGCCCCTTGCTCCTTTAGAAGCTACCTTTGACATTGCTATCCGAGCTAAATTGAATGCCGTTCAGAAATGTAGCAGGCGACACTACCTAGTTATATACCATTTTCGTTTCACAAGCGACCAATGAAAAAACGTGCTGTGCCGTGCTGGACACGTTAGCTCCATGGTTTGGAATGAGCTTAAGGCACACGTCAGAAGAGGTGCACACATAAAGGTGGACTTTCTAGTTATGTTCTCAACAAGATGAAGACTGTGTAGAATTACTTGTAGTGAGACGGGCTGCTAAAGAGAATTCTTGAATAGGAAAATGCAATGGCAACGAGTGTTTAAGTAAAGCGGTGTGATGTAGCCTAAGCTTTGTAAATACGTTTACGACAGTCTATCAGCATTCACGTTTGGCCTTTACATGGCGTCTGTACTTTCAAGAATGACAACAGAGGCTTCCTTGACATACTGAAGGAAGACTAAGGTGTAGCCGAAATATAAATCAGGTGATTCGAGCTCCCCTGGACATTTTCTGGACATTTCCTGGATATCACCACTCATGATCTGCAATATTTATTCGTACATTACCATTTCATTGTCATTAAATATGGCGCCGCAGGCCTTTAAAAGGTATGGCCGATTTACCTTTCTGCGGCGCCCCGGGTCCCCTGAGCTGAAATGAATACGTCCTATTATATAATTTCTTTATATCAGGTAAAGCTACTTCGATTTTCTCCATTTTTTTCACATTGTGAGTTTTCCCCATTCGTTTTATGGAAACATGTCTAGCCCTTTTTAATAATGATCATGAGTCATTCCACTCTGTGAAGTTGGATGACCAGCGAAGCTGTTTAGCTTGTGACACAGGCGTGACAAAGAATTTTGTACAAAGGTACGAACACATTTATTGCCTTGATCGGTGGTCATCGTGACGAAATGATACGCGCACACATTTTTTTATGCGTTCTCCGCCCAGTGATGTTGGTCGTGTTGTCCGGTTTGCTCATGCGCTTAGCATTTTGTGCACGAATCGTCATCAGTGGTGTTGGCCGCCCGCCGTCGCCGCTGACATTCTCGGTGCCGTTCAGTGTTGTACACGTTCGCTTAAAGAAAAGGAACGAAAGATCTTTCCTCGTTGCGTCTGATTTTCGGAACGGGTTCCGGTTCCAAGTTCCACATATGAAAAAATAACTCGTTCTCGTTACAGTTAAATGACATCAAACGTATCTTGACATATTCGTTACATTTGCATTTTCCCGATAAACATAATTAATTAGATCAAGTTAATATTTTTTTATCTATCGCATCATGTGTGAACATACACAATTTGAATGCCGCGTCGGAAGGGCACCAGGAGTATAAAACAAGATAACCAGGGTTTCATTTTTTATGTATTCACCTTAAAATTATCAGCTTTTAACCATTTTCGTGTTTTTTGTGGGCGATTCATACAAGCTAAATGTACTGCTACCCCGCAGCGCACGACCGTTTTAAAAGTACCTCACGCGTTTCCAACCTATCAAGGTCCCCTGTTCGAACCTAACAACAGTTGCTCCTCGATGTTGCTGTCCCCAAGACGAGCTAATGGAAAGGGGTTTAAGGCTTTTGGAAGGTCATCTTGAAACGTACTAGTTCTTCTTTGTTTAGGTAAATTCGTTGTTCAGTTTGAAGGCGGGAGACAAGGGAGAGGAGAAAAAAGTTTAATTTTTGTGTATCTTTGAAGTGACAAATATTCGGCATACATGGGTTGGTTCAATGTCTAGTAACCTATTATTTTGTAGTAACTCTAGGTCTCTTTGTGTAAGTTCAGTGATGGCTGTAGTCGGCCTTAGATTTCTGGGTGGAAGAAGATTCGTTGAAGCAAAGAAAGTGGCTGAGTATAAAGCGTTCCTCTTTCTGTGTCTTTTGATTTGTCTAGATTGCATGTCTTTTGGACCGCAGCCTCAGCGCACTAAAAAAATAATCAATGTTCTCCTGACTGTTACCAAGCGAGGATCACAAAAATATACAGTGAGATAAGCAACTAAAAAGTTAATTAGACCCTGCCCTTCAGAAAGGTATTGTAAGTTATGCTTTTAAAATTTTCCTCTTAGAAATAAAGTAAAAATTAGACCGCAGAACGAAAAAAAGTAACGTCGTTCCTTCTTCCGTTGCAGTAAAGATGCTAACGCGTTCCCGTTCCAGTTCCACCTGTTCATTGTTTGTCGACTCCTGTCATGGAACCACACATGTGCTCGTCAGCCATGTTTATTGCAAGAGCCCCGAACCGCGCTAGCCGCCACTGGCCACCTAGCGGGAGCCAACAGAAACAGCTACAATGTCATATTGTAACATCCCCTTTCTTTTGGGAGTGTCGAATTAACAGTTTCTTAAGGTACATAGTCCTTCAGATAGTTCGGTACTCGGCGTTCACGAACTGGTCGGGTACTTGGGCTGCTTGGACCCCCTGATGTTGCCTTCACCGGATTGGTCTGCGGCTCGGCGACACAGCTGTCTCCTGCTGGGCCTTCATCCTGATGGTGGCTTTCGGTCTCGTCGTTGTCCACATCGGTTTCTTCGTAACCATTCCATGTTGGGGCTGGTACCTTCCGCAGGAAGACTCTATTTCGCCGAAGCACGTTTCCATTCGTTTCAACATCATACGATCTGTTCTTTGCCCTGTGCACGATTACTCCCTTGTCCCATGTGCGTTTTCCTGTAGGTTGGATGCGCACATTGTCTCCTTGGTGTAGTGGCGGTAGATCTTTCGCCTTTGCATTGTAATGGTTCACCATTTTGGTCCTCAATAGTTGTTTTTCACGCTTGCAGTTGATGATCCGTGGACGTAGCAGCATGGTCGTGGTAGGGAGGGTGCTTCGGGTTCTCTTTCCCATCAGTAGCTGCGCAGGGCTGGCATTTAGTCCTTGTCTCGGAGTGTTCCGATACTCCAGTAGTGCTGGGTAAGGGTCACTTCCATCCATCATTGCTCGCCGTAGTATCTTCTTTGCTGTTTTTACAGCAGCTTCAGCCATGCCGTTGGACTGCGCATGTCCTGGGCTCGATGTCACGTGTTCGAAGTCCCATTCCCTTGCAAACTTTGCAAACTCTTCACTCGAAAATTGCGGACCATTGTCGCTCACAAGAACTGATGGACTGCCATATCTTGCAAAGTGCGCTTTCATTTTCCTGATAACCGCGGCTGATGTAGTCGATCGCAGTTGGTCTACTTCAAAGAATCCACTGTAGTAGTCTACGATCACAAGGAATGTTTTTTCTTTGCATTCCATGAGGTCTGCACCCACTCGCTCCCATGGCTGGCTTGTCATAGGGTGGGGCTTCAGAGTTTCCTTCTGTTGTCTGTCGGAGTGAGCTTGGCATATCTCACATGCCGTGATGTAGTCTTTCAATTCCGAGTTCATCTGTGGCCAGAATACACACTCTCGTGCTCTTCGAAGTGTGCCTTCCACGCCCATGTGCGATGCATGAAGTTTCTTCTTGATCTCGTCGCGCAATGTAGCGGGCACGACAAGTCGCTGTCCTTTGTAGATGATGTTACTTTCAACAGTTAGTTCGTCCCGAAAAGTGAAGTAGGGCTTCTCCTCCGGTCGGACGTCGCGCTTCGTGTCAGGCCATCCTCTTAGGATTGTTGTTTTCACTCTCTGTAGGACTGGGTCTTTGAGTGTTGCCTCCTTGATCTTCTGTATTGTCTCTGCTGACATTGGGAGGTAGTTCACAACGTTGACATCAGCAAACTGTTCTGGCGTTCCAGTCTCTTGTAGATATGCCCTTGACATAGTGTCCGCCAGGACGAGCTCTTTCCCTGGTCGGTACTCTATTGTGATGTCATACCTTTGAGTCTGGAGGAGCATTCCTTGCAGTCGTCTGGGGACCTGATCTAGTTGCTTGCCAGAGATTGACTGTAGAGGCTTGTGGTCCGTGATGACTCTCGTATGGCGACCAAAGGTGTACTGATGAAATTTGCCCAGTGCAAAGACCACTGCCAGCATCTCCTTCTCGATTTGTGCGTATCTGCACTCTGTTGGAGTCAGAGCTCTGCTTGCAAACGACACAGGTTGTCCCTCTTGAAGGAGAGCGGCTCCCAATCCCTTTTCGCTTGCGTCGCACTGCACTGTCAGTTCCTTCTTGGGATTGTAGTAGGCGAGGATCGGAGCTGTCATGACCAGCTGTTTTGCTTCCTGGAATGCTTGTTTCTGCTCCTTTCCCCATGCCCATGGCTCGTCCTTGTTGGTTAGTCTTCTTATGGGTTCCAAGATCTGCGATATCTTTGGTAAGAACCTTGCTAAGTAGTTGATCATACCGCACAGTCTCATGACTCCTGGGACATCTGTCGGTGATGGCATATCCTTGATGGCTTTCACTTTTTCTGAATCCAGCCTCAGCCCATCCTTTGTCAGTTGGTGTCCCAGGAAGACCATCTTGTCTCTTTTGAACTCAGTCTTTGTCTCGTTAAGCCTGATGCCAAGCGTCTGGCATCGCCGCAGCAGGTTCTCAAGATTGCGATCATGATCACGCTCTGCCTCTTCCGTGCTGGCTCCTACACCACATACCAGGATGTCATCTGCAACACAGTGGACACTCTTCAGGCCGTCCAGCGCTGCTTGTAGACGCTTTTGGAAGATCTCACTGCTCACCGCAAGTCCAAACGGAAGCCTTAGCCATCTGTAGCGACCTGCTGGGGTTTGGAATGTTGTTAGCATGCTTGACTCTTTGTCTAATACACACTGCCAATATCCATCTCGGAGATCCAGCTTTGTGAAGACCTTTGCTTTCGCTAGCTCCGGCAAGATGTCGTCTAAGACGGGGAGTGGATGCCGTTCTCTTCCTAGTGCTTTGTTGAGTGCTTGCGGGTCTATGCAGATTCGCAAGTCGCCTGCCTTCTTTGTTGCGATCACCATGCGGCTCACCCATGTCGTCGGCTCTTCCACTTTTGTTATGACGCCTCTTTCTTCCATCTGTTGCAGCATCGTTGCAAGTTGAGGTTTCACACTGACCGGCACTCTGCAGCCTGTCACTGCTTTTGGTTGTGCTTCTGGGTCAGTGACCAGATGGACTTTTCCTGGGAGTGTTCCTAGGGCTGATCCAAACACGTCTGGGTACCTCTTGACAATATCATTTCTGGTGGCTACACTTGCTGTTCCCTTTTCTACCTTTGCCACCAAGCGATAATCGATGGCAATGAGGCCCATCTTTTCTGCTGTTTCTCTCCCAACAAGAGGTGTGAGCTCTTCGTCCACGACAATGAATTCCACCTTGTGTTTCTTGCCATTCTTCGTGGTAGCATCCAACTTGCACTTTCCTGCTGGAGTCACTGTGCTGTCATTCCACATTCTCAGAGTTGTTCTTGTAGGCACAATCTGTTCAGGTCTCACATCCTTGCTTGTGATGACGTTTACAGCAGCACCACTGTCGACTTGAAATTTCAACTCATTGCCGTTGATGCGCAGTGTTGTGAATATCGATTTCTTTGTGTCACTCCTGCTTATGGCCAGGATCTCTTCGTCTGAGCTCTCGCTGGCTTCCACATTTGCCACATTCTTGGCTCTACACTGTGCTGCAAAGTGATTCTTTCTCTTGCACTTGTTGCACGTTTTCTTCCACGCCGGGCACGCTTGCTTCGTTCTCTCATGGTTCCCGCCACAGTATCCACAGTTGTGCTGCTGCGGTGTCTGTTTTGGCGGCTTTTTGGAGTTGACTCTGTGACGCGTTTCCTTCACGCCATGCACGCTGTCGGTCGGGGTAGCTCCGTTCTTGAATGCCTTCAGTTGAGACTTCGTCGTCTCTTGTGCCAGGCAGATTCGCACCACCTTTTCAAGCGTCGGGTTATCGATCTTCAAGATGTCGGCGCGCGCTTTTTCATCGTTAGTACCAACGACAACTTGGTCTCTGATCATTTTGTCCCGCTCCGCCCCAAAGTTGCAGTCTCTTGCTTTCAATTTGAGATCCGTAAGAAAACTTTCGAACGTCTCTTGTTGTTGAGTACGGCAGCGGAACACATACCTGGAGTAGACTTCGTTTTGCTTCGGCGCAAAATGGCTGCCCAGTTTCGTGAGCACGTTTTCGTAGTCGAGCTCTGGGTGTGGTCGTGCCGTTGTCGGAGTTCCAAAGTCGATTGTGTTGTAGGCATCGAGTAGCGCTGGACCGCCGACAGTTAGAAGTATAGCCACCTTCTGTTCGTCCGGCTTGCTTGCCGTTTCTGTAGCCTTCAGATAGAAGTTGATCGCCTGCTTGAACGCCCGCCACTGCTCGGCGGCGTTGCCGGATGCGGAGAACTTCGGCGGTGGTGCCAGTCTCTCCATCACTTCTTTATCGGGGCACAGATGGTCAGCGACTCACTCGTTTTCCTTTTCTCAACGTTTAGGATCGACGATGACCACTTCTGACACCATGTTCATTGTTTGTCGACTCCTGTCAAGGAACCACACATGTGCTCGTCAGCCATGTTTATTGCCAGAGCCCCGAACCGCGCTAGCCGCCACTGGCCACCTAGCGGGAGCCAACAGAAACAGCTACAATGTCATATTGTAACAACCGATGCAAAATGTAACGGCGGCGTTCCTTCGTTCCTTCTAAAAGGAACTCGTTCCAGGAATGCCGTTCCGTACAACACTGGTGCTCTTCCCACCGTTGCTCTTCGTAGGCACGTTGCTCTTCTTGAGTCTGGAATATACGCGGCTCTCTCCATTACGACGAGAAAAGTGAAATAGACATATTGCTAAATTTCCCAAGCATCAAGAAAAATGCAGGGAATAGTGTTCCAAGCGCCGCACGTGCCGGCGTCTGCAGCAATAACTGTATATGTCAGAAGGGGCGGACAAAGTGAGCCATAAACTACTCTTGCGTAAGCTGTCTTCATATGGGTGTGTCATGAAATATGCGAATGGTTTTACAGCTATCTATAATGGCGCTCAAACACTTCCGGTTCATGACTGTTTTTCTGAAAATTTCCTTTCAACATCCGGTGTTCCTTAGGGATCAATGCTGGGCCCTCTTTTGATCTTGATCTTCGTAAATGATATAGTGTGCTGCGTAAATAGTTCTGAACTACTTCAATTTGCTAATTGCCTCAAGTTGTTCAAAAGCGATGTTTGGCTGACACATCGGTCCTCCCTTTCTTTCTTGATGATGCTAAAGTTTCAAAATCTCTCTGGCCATCCGGTCCCACTTCTTCCGATGATGATTACGTTATAAAGTAACGGCAGCTCTCACAATTTGCGCAGTGTAGAGGAAGGTTAACCCTCGTAGTCGATCGGAAGTTCCAGGCACGCTCTTTCATTCTCGTGTTCGCATATCTTCCTGTTTAGCCCATGTACTCTCGTCCAACTGTCAGCGGTATCTTTAAACAACACTCACAGCACAATCTAAATATTTTTTCTATGTTTTACTGGACGACCGTACTTATTGACGTTCTTGTTTGAAACTTTAGTGCACAGTTGTGCCAACTTCGACGGTTCCGAAAACCACATGGGTACATCATACCTAACTGCTTCTTTCTTAATGTTTTGTGAGACCTTATGACTGCATGAAAATACCATTGGTCGTCTATCGGGCATTTGTTTTTGCTTTTGGGGGCCTCTTTTTAACTTTTTGATCAACGTTTTCGCCTCAAGGCACAAAACATTCATTGGAAATCCCGCTGACCTTTGCATTTCCACTTGCCTGAAGTTGCTCTTAAATGCTTCCAAAACTAATGTTATTTCTTTGAGCAGACGACACACTTCGTTATGCATTTTACTTACTCTTTGGGAGAAACTCCAATCGAACGCGTGACTATGATGAGAGATCTTCGTGTGTTGCCTTGATAGTGCGTTGTCAGTCAATGCTCATGTTTCTTTTATTGTTGGCCGTGCGATAGAAAACTCTTGGTATCATATCTCGTATCACTCAAAAGTTCAGACGCCCTGCATGTATGATTCGTTTATTTTGTGCTTTAGTTCGTTCACGGCTAGAATTTGCCTTTGTTGTTTAGAATTATCTAACAAGTACACAGTCTTTAAGTATTGAATCAGTGCAAAAAGAATGGTACGCATTTTGTATGAGCAGACACTTTAAGCGTCGCTTTTATTATGATAATAAATTTTTCTTAAGAGCGTTTTACTTAAGTCTTTGTCAAATAGAAGATTCGAGCGTGATCTGATTTTTTTGCACAGGGTGGTAAATTGTTGGACTGATGCTAATCAACTTCTGGATTCATGTCGATTTTCATGTTCCTTGTCGCGTTACCAGACATTTTACTGTCTTTTATATTCAATGACTAAACTCTCGCCACTGTCCCGTATGCAAATTTCATTTAATACAATCGCATCCTCTACTTTGAACATCTTCACAGATCTCCCAGTTTTTCGCCGGAACTGGGCAAGACTAGTTGAAAGTTGAAACTCTATTTCGTTTTGTGTGAAGTGTGGGACCTATTTGTAGTCAGGCTAATTTGTCACATTGAAGCTGTGCGTGTTCTGTGTATCTTCTTTTTGTCTTGTGTGCGCCAATGTGAAGACCCGCGTGGTTGTTTTTGGGCACATTAAATAAACAAATTATTATTATTATTATATTATTATTATTATTTTGCTTCCGTCTCTGGCGTATCTTCCCATGGACAAATTACGACAGGCAATCAAGAAAAATCTTGTTTTAAACACGCCTATCTCCCAAACATGACGGAAAAAGATCTGCATACGCTGCTATTTAGCTTCCGGCCTCGTAAAACCCCTGGCGTAGATAACATAAAACTGAGCGATTTGCGCCGCAATTTTCACGTTTTAAAAATGTTATTCTCCACATACTAAATGAAATCATTCTCACTGGAGTTTTTCCCCTAAATTTCAAAAGCGCAATCGTAAGGCCCCTTTATAAGAATGGCGCACGTGACGATGTAAAAAACTATCGTCCCATTTCTATTCTTCCGTGTTTGGCGTTGGTTCTGGAGAAACATATCTTAAAATCGACGAACGACTTTCTTGATAAATACAACCTTATATCGCCTAACCAATACGGCTTTATTGCCGACCGCAGCACTCAATCCTTACTTGAGGACATGTCTGATATCTTGCACACGTCGTTCGACAATAATCGATTTACATGTTCCCTTTTTCTAGACGTATCCAAAGCATTTGATTCCATCAGTCACCAAATACTCTTGAACAAACTTTACAACTACGGATTTCGAGGTCCTTTCTTTTTGCTGCTTCAAAACTTTTTGACAAACAGATCGCAGCAGGTAATGGTTTGCAATGAAAAAAGTGATAAGGTATCTCTCAAGTCCGGTGTACCACAAGGGTCAGTTTTGTCCCCCCGGTTGTTTAATATCTACGTCAACGATCTTGCTAGATTAACACCAAGATGCTCAGTTTTTCAATACGCAGATGACACATTGCTGTTATCCACTCATGTCAGCCTGCGCAGTGCAATAAACACTCTACAAATAAATTCTACGAAAGTCATGGACTGGTTTGAAGCCAATCAAATCAGTGTGAATGTACAAAAAACAAAGCTTATTTGTTTCCGCAATCCACTTAAACGACAGTGCATAGACATCCCTTTTATATTACATTCCTCGTCTTGTGTATCTTGCACCTGTACACCCATTCGATACCACAATACAGTCAAATTCTTGGGACTTTTCTTCGATAGCGATCTCTCCTGGAACACACACCTTGATTATCTGGCTAAAAAACTACGAGGTGTATCTTGTCTGTTATACCATACAAAAACGTTCCTCCCAATCTCCGCCAGAAAGACAGTCGTGAATGCTCTTGCGTACGGAGTTCTTCGCTATGGAATTACTATCTTTGCCAATTGCTCAACACGACAGAAAAGATATATGATTAACTCACATCAAACTCGAACAGAATCGAGCGAAGCTCTCGAGGTTAGATATCAAACGTGATGTCGCAATCCCTCTGTGTAATATTAATTAGCAGGCGCTTGATGCAATATGATTGTAGTGATCACGAAACAAATGATCCGTACAATCTTGTGATTGGTCAAGCGCAGTGCTTGTCAACCATTGAACGTTCGCGGACCCCTTGGGGCTCTGTAGTGATAATGGAGAACCCCACCCCGTTCGTGGTGAGGGCAAAGGAAATGTTTAGTTAATGATAATGATTTAATACGCGGATATAACTAATGGCTAGTCAGCAGTAGTCTTCGCTCATTGACATATACAGGAAAAAAGTGACCCGAAAATTAAAAATGTGTCATCTGAGTTTGAATAAAAAACGCCAATTTTATTTGTGGAATTCCCTAGAGAGGCGGGGTATCTCGAAACCCTAAAATTCCTTCGAACCCCAGTGGGTCTCCGGACCCCCATTTGAGAACCACTGGTGTCGCGCATCCTCTGAATGAGTGTAAATGCATCTTTGTCTTTTAAGTGTGAATTAAGGGTTCATGACAGTTTATCTTCACTCACTACCAGAATATGATATATGAAGATTGAATGACTTGAATTTGTATAGTTCATAAAACTACTGGCCGCAGAATAGTGCTGGAAAACGTGCAGATAGTTAAAAAATAGAAAAACAGATCCAAGAACCAAACTAGCAACACTAGGTTTTCAGCGACCGACGCAAAATTATTACAGACCTGGGAAAGTATAAAAGAATATTTATAATTATCGAGTGTAGCTTGCACCGTATAAAACAGTCCGTCGGAGTCGAAGAGATATACATGGCGTTCCTTCACACTCTAGAGATGTAAACTCAATTGTGTAAAAAAAATCAGTGACTTGAGTGCATCAAGACATTTTATAAATGGTGTTTAGGTGATGGATCTGCAATTTCACGTCTGCGTGTTCCCCGAAGAAAACCAAAAACACGAAAGGCTTGTTATTTTGTACGCGCGGAGAGAAAACATGAGCACAACGTCGCCTTAAAGCTGCTCCTTTCATTTTCTACCACATGGAGTAACTGTTTGACAGGTTCTTATGAATTGACACCCTAAAGCAGACTCAGAGAATCTGAGCTGTTGCGGCACGATATGTGAGTAGCACCTTAAACCATACTGTTGGTATCCCTTTTCTCCCGTTGCATAGAAAATACCAGGTTGCTTTATTCTTGAATTTTGTTCAAAAAGCGTATACTCACGATATGAGAATAAGATAAAAACAACACCTCCAGACGTGTTTGTGAAAAATCTGAATGCACACCGTTCATCGGCTTATTTGTGCATTGAATGTTTAGGCCTGAGTAGCAGTCGAAAAGTTTTGAACATAATTTAAAAGGTCAACAAAGTAACCTGAAAGATGATTGAAGTATAAACGAAATTACAATTGCATGAGTAATTGTTTATTTATTCAGTGGTTTCCTTTTACGGTCGTATGACGATGGTGACAGTTAATGTTCGAAAAAAATGGCGAACGAGCAACTTATCTTTAGATGGAACATCGCTGCAAGAAAATCTCGTGCCTCCGAACATTTGACGACAATTCTAACTTCCACCTATATAACTAAAAGGTCCTTTGTCTTCGGTTTATATTTATTTGGGAAATCGGAGGGAGGGGAGGGATAAATATTGGGCGCTTTTTTTCTACGTTGATAATCGGCGAAAAATCAGGTCTTACAAAAACAAAGTCTTGCAATTCGACTTTTTCTGTTTATATTAGGAAATAAATATGCATACTTAACAATAAAAACTTATTTTACTCTTAGTATATTGAATATTTGTTGTGCAACCAAATTATTAAGGTAGAGAAAACAGCATACTAACATGACAGCATTCCAACAGCTCACTTGGTTTTTCGATGTTTTATAAAGCTTCGTTGTTTATTTAGTAATTTTTCTAAAACCAAGAGGAGTCCTGCATTTTGGACATATCTGACTTGATAGTACGCTCTTTCAACATCTAGTTTTTTTATGCATAACAGTGCCACTGTTATCTGCTGCTCCTGTCGAATTAAGCTTTCTCGCTTTTTATTACGCTAGTTCGAATTGAAAAGATAATAAATCACATATGACAACTCGCAATGTATAACTACAATTTTAGGGACTCGGTATTTTCACGGCACGTCAATAACGTCAACACATTCTTCCACAATTTTTGAGGTCTGGAGCTAGCATACTATCTGCAAACTCCTTATTTTATAATAAATATATTTGTAGTGGAGTAGTTAGAGATAGCAATATTTATATCCTAAATTAAGCGTAAAGATGGGGCTTAACCCTTTCTAAAGCAAAATATTTCGGTTGTAAACATGCGCCAAATATAAGGCTTTACTCCGAAAACGAAGGGCCATAATGATATGCCAATTATATGAGTAATAAAATGAAGTGAGATTATTAAAATAAACTTCGTATTTAATTTATTCAACTAAAGTTTCGTTGTTTTATAAACCGCCTTTTTGAAAGCACTCGGTTTTGTCATCGGAAGCTCTATTAAGATCTCTACCAGGCATTTCTAGAACGCAAGTCATCACTGTCTACCGAGTAGAATATAGTATTTTCCTTGGAGTTCTCTTTAATTGTTTGAAATAGTATTAGTGTGAACAAACAGGTAATTCCTTAATGTGTGTAATACAGGCTGAACACCCTCCTACACTAAAAAAAATATTATGTCCTTTCACCTACTTAACTGCGAATTATATCGTATGCCTTACAAGAGGGAATACCTTTTTCGCCACGAAAAAAAGGAATTATGAATTTTTATAGATTATATTTCATTTCTAAACCTCTATTCCTACGTTTGTCCGAGCATCGTAAGAATTACAGTATATCTGCTGTTTAGAGCGCTACTTTAAAGATACAAATCTGTTAAGTTTATATATGTTTACAAACATATTATCACAAACCAATTAAAGTTTAGGTTTGCCGTCAAAAAACAGCAACAAGAAAATAACTCTGTGGATAACAGTTGAGCTTGTTCTAATAAGAATGAAAGAGGGGTTCGCACAATATATTACAGATTTTAAAAAATAATGGGAGAAACGGGCTGCGCTCATTTAAAACTGGCAATGCTAAATAAACTTCTATTTGATCAGTTATGTTGCCATTTCTCTTTAGAGAAGCCAAATCAAACTGGGAGTCTCTAAGACATATTCTAAAGCAATAAAATAATATATTTGAATATATTCAGGTTACTCATATGTTACACTATGTTGGGAGCGGATTCCACTTTCTACTTCGTGTAAAGTTCAATCCAAATTATCAAATCATGTTTTAATAGTGACTCTTCAATGTTGAGCAACATTTGAAACATATTCAAAGTCCATAGGGAAATGAATCCAAATTATCCAATTGTCGCAGTGACTCCTCAGTATCGAACAACCACAAAAAATTGATAGTTTGTTATGAGTGGTGTTGCAAGTCCCCGAATATGATTGGTAACCATATGAAAGTAGAAGCCATTTCATTCAATGATGCTCTAGTGGCTTCTCAAGATTTTGCATAATCAGAAACCCATTCAAACTCAATGGAAAACGGCGTCCTATATACAAACTGGGGTGCCAGTAACTGCCCAACTCATATATTGGAGGAACATGACATAAAATGGCAGACTGACACGATTCCAAATTTGCAACGAAATTTGTTAAACTCGACACCTATATTTGTAGAAAAAGGGCGCAAGGAGATGGTGAAGAGGAGCGGAAACGGTGGAAGGTTAAGGACGGGTAAGAGATTTGGGGATTCTTGTGCGATGGGATATAGCCAGTATCGACCGGTTCACAGATGTCACAGTTCTGGATAGTCACCTACGATCGCTGAGCTGAGAGAGTTGGTATCTTTTCGAGATGGAACTGCGGACGGGACGCTTATGGATTCGCTGCAGCAGTGCATTGCAAACGCCTCAATAATTTCACGACTCTGTCTCGACTTGCATCCAGAGAACTCGGTGGTCGAGGAGAATTCGGCCGAGGAGTACCCCTATACGGAGGCCAAGTCCTCTGCTTCTTGCGCTGGAGTTGCGGTGACGTCAGAACGATGCCTATCTCTGATTGACTTCGATTGAACAGATAGCGGGTAGACCTCAATGTTACACGCCTTGAGGTCTACAGACTGTTTTCAATCACCCAATAAGAGCTCTGGGTTCTGACATCATCGCAGCCCCTGCGGAAGAAGCAGATGAACTTGCACACCGCATTCCCAGTAGTGTTTCAAAACTGGGTGGTAACTTTGCTCCGGGCTGTCGGCTGTAGCTTTATCTGCCTCATTGCCGTGTTTTCGGAGACGGTCGTTAAGGAAGCACTCCGTTTGTCCTATATCCTCGTACACCCCACTATGCAGGAGCATTACAAAGCACATCTATAGCTGTATTGAAAATGATATACAGATTATCCCACGATGATCGTTTGACTCCGAATAATGAGCACCGTTGGTGCTCCCTTTATTCACGTGTAACCGTGTCAGAGCAAAGATTAGCATTGATAGCTTAAAAAAACACTTGAAAGAAACAACCGGTTTCTCAGAACAGGTAAACCAAAATTTACTTTTACAGTGGAGGCACTTTTTCTGCCCGCAGAATTTTTCAAATATATATCTTAACTCTGCATATGGAGGGTGTCTTGTTTGCAACCTTTCGTAACAAAATAGTTCAACGTATAACTTTTTTCTAGCGAAATACCCGAGTGAAATACCAATATACGACGACAAGGAAGAGAAGGAGAACGTCTCAAACACTGATAAACCTTTATTGAGGACAGAACCCTTTAAATGGGGTTGAAAAAAGAAAGAAGGAAAAGGAAACCTTCTTCACACCTCCTCTCTCAACAAAAGGTACGACACCGGACCTCTAACAATGGGGTCAAACCAACAAACCAACTGACGGCACCAAAAATGACACACCAAACCCCAACACCAAAAATAAAAACAAAAAAACAGGGAAATCACAGACTGCACTTGACCCTTCACTTGAGCGAGTCAGCTATAAGACTACACAAAAAAACATACCAATTCGCTAAACAAAAACACATTTTTAACCAAACAATACTACAAGACGTCAATTCACGTGAGAAAAACTTCCTGCTATACTTAGCGAAGAAAATGAAGTGGTGTATATATCTCGTGACGCCAGGTTATGTGATATCATATGTCACGCTAAATTTTAGCCGCAAAACTGCATTGGTGTATAGGCCACGTGACCTCAATTGATTCATTAAATTTAGTGGAGAAACGGAATTGTTGTTTACGTCAGGTGATGTCGAACCACATGACGTAAACACCAATTCCGGAATTGAACCTCAAGTGACATAAACACCATTTACGCTTTCCCACTAAAACTGGCAGGCGTGGTCAGACGGACGGACCGAAGGAAAACTCCTCTGGATGGGGGTACCGTTAAAAGCATTGTAAGCTTTAATATAATACGATAATGGTTTATTGCCTGTGTATAATGTCTAAGTAAGCGCGAATTCGCTTCCAGAGCAAAATGTTATTCCAGCTGTTAATATGTCTACCGATTACACTTTTTTTAGATTGAACTTTCCCCAATTCAAGTTATGGTTTCGTAAGTATCTTTTAACATGGTGTAAACTAGGTCAACCGCGATTAATTATTCGAACCATTTTTTTTTTATAATTTGAGACATGTCCCGACATGTGCAGGTAATTACTTCACTATAGCGGTTGGACAACTCGATTGTGTCTAGTTTGTTTAGTAAAAAAAGTTCAAAATCATGTGTTGTTACTTTACGTGCCTAAAAATATACTCAAATTCATGTTTAATAATTTTCAATAACAGAATGTTCAGTGACTTGCTTTTTCCTCCAGTGTGAACAAGTCTCTGCCAGCGCCGAGTGTGAAAAACTGGATTCGGTATATTTAGTTCAAAAGAGACAGATATGGTTTAAATCAAGCTCTGCCCAACTACATGTTCAATGATATTACGTTTTAGCTAGGTCCAATATAGCTAGAATCTGCCTTATTTAACTGGATGTGTATTACCAGTTTCCGGCACCATTTCCTATAAGTTCTCAGACTGTTTTTTTGGGGGAGAGAGCTTGGTATTGATATTGTGAGGAAGGGCTTGGTATTTGTCCAGTTCTGCTACATTTTTCGATCAAACGAGCGACATCTCTCAAATGTTTATACTTATTGGTAATTATTTAACAATATAAATCAAGATTATCTCAATATATGTAGGCAACTATAAGCTCTATGACGCAACTAAAGTGCGTGTTAGAATAACAACACACGAGTAAAGGTTCCACAAGCGCGTCAGAAGTGCGTGTGCCACGCCATATCTACTGTTTGTTCACTCTTTCTCGTTTCACATTTGTATTTTTGAATACAGCCTTTGTTCAGTATGATGACCAGCAATCTTATAAACTTTGTGAAATAAAGTTTCAATGCGAGACTTAGATGTTAACTTGTCACGGCGAAATAAACAGTGTGTTGCAGCAATAGCCTATGTAGTTAAACCCTCAATATTCCTAAACTTTAAGTAAAAAGGTTGTTTTTTGATCGACTGACCTTTTCGCATCTTTGACGAGAGCCCAGACTGAAGCGCATTTTTCTAGGCATTGTTTCGTTCGAGTTCTGCTATTCACGCATCGGTTAAAATGCATCCGTGCTTGGGGAACTGGGCTGCTTGACATTAGATTTTTAGAGACTGCTGACCTTTCTATACTGTTTTTCAGAAATGTATAGTCGTGGTATGAGCTAAAATACGTCTTACATAGCCTTGTATGTTTTTTCGTGAATTTACTGACTATTCTGTAATTGCTTCGAAGAAAGTTCATTATAATATTGCATTCTTTGTTGAGATGTGTAATCTGCTCCTAGCGTTTTAATATTTACTCAAGAAACGTTTCAAGGTCTAGAATGCAAGAGTTTCAAAATATCACCTCATTAAATTAAACAAGCGAATGCGTTATATTTTTAAAACGTATTGATTGAAAATCTTCACCATCTGTTTCTGCTAAGCGGAATGTCGAAATCTAAATACGTGATTTTTTGTTAATACGTGTTTCCAACATTTCCAGTAAACCACCTACTACTTTAATATTTCTAATTGGACTACTTCTTAGAATTCAGCGCTCCAAAAATGCCAAACGTTTCTATCATTGAATAAGAACCATAAATCTTTAAATGTAGCCACTTAATTTCAACTTTCAAAGTGACAGAAAACAAATGTCACCATAACTTGAAAGTCAGTGAATTGATTCTGCACCATTAAACTAAAGTCGTCATTAACGTCTCGTCACTGGTGAAGCATCAAGAAGAGTTCGCATACCATAATGTCAGACTTTTCCGAATTCCAATGTGAGTTCAATATGCTGACCAATCATTGCCGAAGACGATGCCAACAAAGTTATACGTCCGGCTTTCTCAAAGTAATGCAAGTGCTACTCCATGCAGTGGTGTTTTCGTCAATGCCCCCTGCCTTCACGTTGCTGCTGAAGAATATCAACATCAAATATACTAAACAAGAAAAATTCAACTTTCATTGTTCCGTTCGAACACCCTTAAAGTATTGCAGTAGTTGTTATTGATATTACCAACTTGTGACTCTAACTCAATCTGTGGGTCGTTAGCATAATAGAAACAGCAAATGAAATATATACCCTTCTTATTGTCCGCATAAAAATATTATCAAAATTCGACACACGTTTCTTCTGCGATTTGGAACCAACAGCAGAGGGTGCTCTTCGACGTGCGACAGGGAACCGCGTGTGATCCGTTCTCATGCAACTTTCACAGAGAGGCAAATCAATCTGCCTTCGGTGGGTTTTCTCGCCGCACACGATTGGCTGCCGCACGTCTAACGGCGCCCTCTGGGTTCAGCACAGAATCACAAAAACCTAGCTTATAGCAACGTAGACTCTGTTTTTAGTAGGCAACTCTAAGGCGAAAGAATCTAATCCTGGGCTTTCTTAGAATCAATCAGTCCTGTAATATCAATTCGCTTCCGAAAATATAAAGTAGAGAAATTAAAAGGAAAATGTGAAATTTTAGTATACGTAACAAGCCTGCCTTGTAAGTCAAGTTTGGATAACAATGAACCACACCAATAATAAAATGATGAGGTTTTTTTGTGTGCAGGCTTGTTTAGGATCCACAAAGTACATAATTGTCATACAGAAGGCGGAATTCGAAGAAAGTGCACTTAATCGTTATTCGTTTTAACAAATCGGTTCAACATAAATCAGAGAGCAGTCTAAAGTGATGAATATAAAAGCAGGGACACACACTAAAGCCAAATAACATGACCCACTCGCTAAGCTTCATTGGCTTAGCGAGTTATAGCAGATGTTTATAAGTATGACAGGTGCCCTGGCGTCGCGCTCTTTATATGTTTTGGTTGGCCCGCTCACCAAGTAACATCGGATGAATTATACCCGAAAATGAAATAAGGTACAATATTTTACGTTCCTTCAAAAACATATTTTATTACAATAAAATGAAGGAATAAGACGTCAATTTTGTATTACAAATTGTAATTTCATATTAATAGTAATATATAACACCTGACGTCCAAAAATACAAAAAAAATATTTTGCGGTATATTTGCGTAGATAACTATATTATACATTAACATTATATTATATATTCGTGAATCGAATCAGCATTTTTGTAATTCTTATTCCTAGATATCTCAGATCAGGGAACTTAAGTAGCGGAATAGGGGCCATTTAACATCGCCAAATCTTATGGTCACAGGAATCGTCGTCTTCTTTTATGAATTTTATCATCACCTAAAGGTATGCAACGCAATAAATGTACCGTGACCTTTTATGTTTAGTCTTTGTTCCTATGTTTACGATCACCCTATTATTTATTAGCTTTATAACGTAATCTGCAACTAAGCTCGAACAAATGTTTTTTAGGTTGTTATAATACGCGCAAGCATATATTGATGAATGACGACGCATCAATGTACAACTCGGCTGGTTGTTATAGGATTATATCGCTGGCGTGAGTGTGGTGTACCGCTTGATACTTTGTACAAATATCGATAAGGCATTTTCTTGACTCGGTACTGAATTGCAATCGCTTTTTTGGTAATTTGATTGCTTTATATAACTGCTAATTAACCAACCAATCTCATGGAGTTTATATAGAAGTGTTTTATTTTAAAAAGAACCAGTCTTTTCTAGATAAAATCGTCGAAGATAACTTAATCCGGTCTGTACACGTGAGTTATTATGCCATTAAGACAGGGGCCTAATCGCCAAGATAACAAAATCGATTAGCTAAAATGTGTTCATTAGCTTTTTACTTAATAAAAACATGATTCTGAATATGAACCTGCTAAATATCATAAGAAACTATGTATATTGTAAACAAATATTTTGCTGCACGTATGTCTGTTCTTTTTGGGCCCAAGAATGCAGCACAATTCGACACACTTGCGCGGTTTTCCCGCCTGTTCTCTGCGTTTCTATACATCCAGCCTTGTATGTAGCAAAGGTTATAAGTAACTTCATAGCATCACTGCGCCTCACTTGCGTTACAAATCATAATAAAATTAGCTGATTAGTTTTTGTTTTGATGTCGGTGAGCGAATTTCTAATTGCAACAAATTGTAGATGCTTACTAGCAAAAACTAAACGAGAACACGTCGTGGAGGTGTCCCGTGCTTAAAACAACTCTTTTAATCTGATTGTTTTGCATAAACGCCTCTCCACGAACTGTGAAGCCCGCTTCCAGGACACCAGCATAATTCGAAGACACAAGGGACAAGCTCGGCAGAGAGATTATTGAAGCATAGAGGAGAGCCGTTGACGAACACAACATCCCTGCTTCCAGCCACCATTGGCACCAATGTTGAGCCATCATTCAACCAGCATTCCAAACATCATTGATACCAAAGTTGGGCCATCGTTCAGCCATCATTGTCATCAATGTTGGGACATTATTAAACGAACATTCCAGCCATTACTGGGCCAGTGATGATTTTCCATTTTGCAGCCATTATTGGCGTACACACTGGTTGATTGGCTATGCCAATATTGACTTTTACACTAATTCAATGTCTATGCCATCATTGGCATACGAGCTCATTCATTGGCTATGCTGTTATCGGCAGCCAAGCTAATTCATAAGGCTGTCTCAATATTGGTGCCACATCTTAGATGCTGGCTAGGCAATAATGACAGTGCGTTTAGATCCTGGCTATTCCAAGATTAGGCTTTAACAACACCTGGCTTGTTTAGAATTAGCGGCCCACTACATAAAAATACTTTGAGCAAAAATGACAAGATCCTGCTATGCTTTATCCAATCATTATTTTGTCTGGCGTGTAAATGACTAATTCAGGATCAATTAATACTTTTCTGTAATTTGTAATTGGAAAGGGCTAGGAAAGAGGCTCAGCGGGGGCTTATGCCCGGTCCTTGGGAGGGTCCTGGGGAGGCTCCTGGGGAGAGGCCTGGGAGAGGCCTGGGGAGATATTGCTTGCTTCATAACGCCTCTTCCTGCCGCCTTGTCTGTCACAAGACCCTGGCAAGCACTTGACCACCATTTTTTAAGCTGCCATCTCTTCAGTATTTTGATTGGCGATGATGGCATCTGCAAAAAGATCCGAAAGTCGGAGATCAACGCTTTCAAACTTACATTGGTCTTAGTAAAGCACATTAATGTGGTTTATTAAGACAGGAAAACAGATGCAAGATATTGTTTTCAAATCATTTTAGAAGTTTAATACACACATCATGTTCCGTAGATAAGCACGAAGGTGCAAGCGATCTGCGAAATATATGCAGCTGCTCAGCTGATTGCCAAAGTCTGCGATTGCTTGGGCACAGGCACTGAGCATGTATTGGATGCGAGGGCTGCGTCAGCCAGTGGCGTAGCCAGGAATGTTTTTCAGGGGTAGCTGACCCACACCCCAAGTCCGTGACTTGGGGTGCGGGTCAGCTACTCCACAGCTGTCCTAGTCACCCTCGGATGCCCCTGAGGGTGGCCAAGACAGCTGTGGTTTTGGTCATCGTTGGGGGCACGTCCCTCCACAGTTCTGGCTTCATCTCTGGTGGCATCATGTCACCTCCAAAGCTTCCTACATCCATGGTCTGTAGACTTCCCTTTGTACAACGTACCGGCATTGTGACCACGGCTCTAGTGTGACGAAGTAGTGCGCCTTACGCGTCGCGGTAGACGACGCGGTTGCACGAGGGCGAAGGCGACGAGAGAGAAAGATAGCCCGGCCGTTGGGTGCGGACACTACTGCTCTCTACCCGCGATTGCGTGGGTCTTTGCCCGTCAGCCCATCAACTCTGTGCCCCACTCACCAGGTCCTGGACGATCTCAAGGATGCGCTTGCGCGCCCCGTCGACGCACTCCCGGGCCCCCTTGAGCTGCACCAAGTCGCTGTGCTCCCCGCTGCGGGGAAGCTCACTTGCACGCCACCCAAACTCCTCCGCAATCTGCCGCAGCTCCTCCCCTCGGCGGGCCACAAAGTGCCGGTGGTGGCGGGGGTCGATGTGCATTTCCTCTTCAACCACCTTCTCCTGCGAGGACAGAGGCGGCGTCCCACCTTTCTTCAGAACACCCGTCAAAGTGAGAGAGGCTCTCCGATCCACAAACACTGATCTCGTGACAAAAAGAATCGCCTTGTAGGGCATGCTCCCTCGGCGCAACAAAACCTCAGCACGCGGCAAAATGTCGCGCAACAGAACCTTGGCATGCAACAAAACATTGTTGCACAACGAAAAAAGTCGCAACAAAACCTGAAGAAAAAGTGGACGAACCAAGTTCTCTATCATCTCCTCCAGCAGCTTCTTGGCCTCGAGGACGGACTCCTTCTTGCCCATGAGGACGATCGTGTCCTGGCTCTCGTCACGGTCCGACGGAAAGATGATGCGGGCACCGGTCTTCTCCCTCACCTGCATTCAGCAGCAACACAGATGTGAAAGCTCTGACGGTGACTGTGGAAATCGGGTCAAACAGAGAAGCTCAACATCATTAGGAAATAGATTGAAGGCCTGTTCACACGTAACGCTACGTCACTACCCCAGCACTACTTACCAAGTCAGTGCTGGAAGATAGCTTTGACCTTGCTGATACAGCCCTGCATCAGCGTTAAGTTAAATTCAAGTTAGTGCTGCATTAGCACTGTTCCCATACCCTGTTGCAGGTTAAAGAGAGCAGGACAAGCTTCTCCCATGAAGCCCCCCCCCTTTCCACTTAGTGGGAGAGGAGGTGAGACGAGGCGAGAGGTACTCAGCTCCTCTCCGACGTTCGCTCTGCTAAGTGGAGATGATGAAAGGCTTCATGGGAGAGATTGTCCCAAATATTTTTAAGCTGCAGCAGGAATAGGGTTGATTTGACGCTGCTATGTATGTGTGAATCGTCCATCATAAGTAGCAGGCAATGCAAATGTAATGCTTCCGTACGGGCAACAATCCCGACTTTTCTAACGCTACGGAAGCGATGCGCTCTCCCTGCACCATATGTCTCGTTATGTGGTATTGCAACGAAGGCGACGGTGGGTCGGCAAACTTGGTGGGTCGCAAGTGAGCGGCAAATGTCGAAGCTAGACTGTAAAGCCTTCATAAAACCCATGTTCTGCAGCTGTAGGATGTTTGGAGCGGATCGGGAGAATACCAGAAAGGAGCCTTGCCTTGCGGATGTTGGAGCCGTTCTTGCCAATGAGGAAGCGGTGGTGCTTGGGTTGGGCACGGACCTCCTCGGTGAAGCTGGACAGCTGCTTCTCGTTGGAGAGGTCGAGGAGCTGCTTCTTGGCCCGGTCCACGTCCTCCTTGGGCCCGCTGAGGGTGACCCGGTCGCTCTTGGAGTCCTGCTGCGGAAAGTTGATCTGCACCCGGCCGCAGTCCTCCATGATCGAGTGGATCAGCCGCCCCTTGGCCCCGATGATCGAGTTATGCAGGTTGCAGGGTATCATGATGCTCACTTCCACCACGTCCGCCTGCACGTTAGTCACGAGGGGCGGGGGGAGGGGGCACGACAACACGGTTATTTCCACCTCCAATCGCAAGTGGTTTGCCCAATGCATATTAGTTCTTTAGAAAAAGAAGGCTGCTCGCAGAAAATCGGCGTTCAACGAATCGATATAGGAAGAAACGAGAGTGTAGGCACACTAAATTTTGGGGTTGGTTCGTTTAATGTGTGCGTCCCACTAACCATGAAATGCAAATGTGGAATATGCCGAGACGCCGCAAAAATAATTCTTCGTCGCATTATTTTGACTTAATAATTTCAGTTTCAAATAGCCGAGAGCTGGAATCTTGGGGCAATGTTACAGGCTGGAGAGTGAACCTAAGGCGGTGCTCACATGGGCTCCAAAAACTGCAACGATATGGCGCCTCTGTGCCGCAGTTCCTGGAGGACCCGCAAACGCCGCCAGGGCTACGCTTTCTGGTCTGTGACGTTGCTTCGAAATCCCGGCTCTCGGCAATTGGAATCAAAACCCACATACCCCCTCAACGTCACCAACGAAGTCGACCGACTAAAGGGGTGTCCAAACAGGACACTACGAAACGCACGACTCCGGCAAATCGTGCGGCGCGCCGCTGGCTCCGCTTCCGGCCGTCGGAGGGAAACTTCCCTCCCGTCAAAGCTGCCGGGGAAAAGCGTCCCCCCCCAAATCTCCCCTCGCTTCCTCCACGGCGGCCTTGCTCTGCTCATCACGTGGGTCCGGAGAGCCACTCACACGCTCAGTTGGCTGTCGGTCAATTGCTCAAGGCCTCCGCTCACAATACGGAACCACATCGGACGCCATCACGACGAAAGTGAATCTCGACAAAGAAAGCAGATCCGAGGCGGGCGAAACGCGCCCTTCGACGCAGGAATGTCCCAAATCCACCCAAAGCCGGACCTCCTTGGCCTTCGAGCCGAGGCGACGGCGGTACGCGAGGGCGTTGGCGAGGTGAGCCAGACGCAGGTGGCGTGTGACGTCAATCTGACGAGGAGAGCAGTCGTGATCGTAAAAATTTTCACGACTCCTGCAAACATTTTCACGACTCCGACAAATCGTAAAAATAGAAGCGTCCGCTTCAATTTTCACGATTTGTCGGAGTCGTGCGTTTTATAGTGTCCTGTTTGGACAGCCCTTAAGAAAATGAACAGCTCAAAGGGACAGCGAGCCCCACGGAGGGACCACTTGGAGCTGGTGCCCGAAGAGACAGCGCCGGGGGAGTAGCACATACCTGCTCCTTCTGTGCCTCGAGGATCTTCTCTTTGGCGGCGGCCACATTCTCCTTTTTGCCCGTGATCATGACCACATCCGAGTTGCTGTTCTCGGCGGGCAGCTCTATCTTGGTGTCCGTCTCCTGCTGAATGCGGCGCAGGGTGGGCCTCCCTTGCCCGCCAGGTGGCGCAGGAACTGCTTGAAGAGCACCAGGTCCACCCTGTGGCTGGAGGCCTGCAGGTCGCGGCAGGTCTGGGCCAGGTGCCGGTGGCACGCCTCCACGTCCTCCCGGGGACCCCGGATCAGCACCTTGTCGCTGCGTGCTCCGGCCTCCGGGAACGTCACGTTCACCTGGTTGAACTGCCGACGCACCTCCTGGGGGGTACGGACGGAGGAGCATGCGGCATTTGGTGTGGGGTAACAAGGAAAGATGACGTGCGCAACGCCTCCTAGGAAACGCGTCCTAGATAACACCTCCTATTATTATGTACCTTTCTTTTTTGCTCCAATACCATGATTATCTTTGCTTTTCTTTTAGTGTTCATAGGTTATGCTGTGAAACTGCCAGAGTGGCGGCCTTGAGCTTTGTCAAGGCGTCCAGCCTCTTTCTTCCTTGCCTTCTGCTTTGTTGTTTGACAAAGCAAGCAGGGGCAAACAGAAAACTAGACAGAAACCGCTATTGTTAGTTGTTTATGAATTGCGATAGCATTTGTCTAGGACAACCTCAAGGACGATGTCCAAGACAATGTCATAGAGGACGACATCAAAGACGTCTAGGACGATCTCGAGGACGACCTCAGGGACAACGTCTAGGACGACCTCAAGGACCACAAGGACAACGTGTAGGACAATGTCGAGGACCGCCTCTAGGACGACATATAGGACCTAGAGAACGACGTCAAGGTCGTCAGGTCCTTTGAAGAGGGTCAAATATGGGAGAGTGTGAGAATGTGATCTGAAATGGTCTACTGGGAGTACCTACTGCACATTAGGAGGCCAGAAATTTAAAAAAAATGTTGGGGGGGGGGGGGTAGCTAAAGAATGCTATTGCATAAAAAAACATCCCCAGCCCACAAAGCGATCTAGCAAGGAAGAGAACAAGGCTGCTCGTTAGCAATCAAACAAGAAAGAAAATTGGCTGCATGTTTGGTCATTCTGTCAAACACGTTTAAATGTGGTAGCCTTATGGGGTAGGCGGTGCTCTTAGTTCGGATGGTGTTGAGGGCAGGATGACCCTTAGCCTTTCAGTGCCTGGGGTGGGTGGTGCTCTTAGTTCAGGTGGTTCAAGGGCAAGGTTTTGTAATGGGAACTCTCTTTGTGACGCTACACGTGCTTCCGTTCAGCACCACACAGACACAAAACCTATGCGCTGAATTTTCTGGGTCACCGGGAGAGGGGAAGTGTGTTTTCCTGCCCTTTCCACACCTCTGCTCGTTATGTCACACCACCTGCTTCCACTCCTCCCATTCCTGTGTGCTGGGTCAGCAGCTCAGTCAGCAGAGCATTCCGCTTCCGCCCCAGTAATCAAAGTTCAATCCCTGGCACCGATATTAGTTTTTTTTCAAGATTGTTTATTGTGACGGACTAACCGACCTACACATTTCGTGCTTACATGACTCCCGATATCGCAATAGGAATAAACCGATCCCACTTCTGACACAGTGTATCTGTCGGCGTGCGGCCGGTAAGAGTCAAACTGACGCTGTCGGCTCCACGAACAAAACTGGGAACAGTTTATTTCCATCGCAATATATGGCCAAGCATAGTGGCCACAGAGGCTGCATTACACAGGAAAAGGTAATGTATAAATAACATGGCAGCTATCACCATAGTGATTCAGCGCAATACAGTTGGTCCTATAAAGCCACCGGTCTTATAAAGCAGTTTTGTTTTGCCCGAAGCTTCTTGGATAGGAAAGAATGAAGCGAAAACCAGAACGAGAGGTTTGAAGCATTTCCTTGTAAGAGAAAAAAACACCCTCGATCAGCATGCTCTACACTGCAGACCGGATGGCCCCAGTGACAACCCACAGTGAGTACTACAGGTTGTCAGTGCTGATGCAATACTGTACTTGTTCTCCCAGCTCTTTCCAAGTCACATTAGGTTTTCATTACTTGAAATGCTAAAGCACTGCCCACAATGCATTTTGTTTCGCGAGTCGTCCGCTCGCTCTGGGGCGGATGTACTATGATGCGGAGGAGGAAGAGAAGGGTGCTGTTCCCCTCCTACCTGGATGGCCTCCCCCTTGGCCCCGATGAGGTAGCGGTGGAAGCGGGGCTCCACGGTCAGCTCCCGGGTGACCTCATTCTGCAGCTTGTGGGCCATGTCCAGCAGCTCGGCCTGGGCCTGGGCCACGCCCTCGGGGGCCCCTCCACCCGCACCACGGGTGACCGCGCCTCGTCCGAGGGCACGTGCACCGTCACCCCCAACTCCTGCTTCAGCCGGTTCACTGCAGTGTGCCACCCCACCCATACCATCAGCCATGCGGCCCTCGTGCCCTCTGTCGCTCTCGCTGCCAGAGCACTTCTTAAAGGGACACGAACGGCCCAGAGGGGGAAACTGCCCATCGATTTCTTCTTTCTCTTCCAGTAAGGAGGAAATCCCTTCTCTCTCCAGGGAATAACTCCTGAACCCATTTTTTTGAGTGAGGAGGAAGCAAGAGTACAGTCAAACCCACTTATAACGATCCCACATATAACGACCTATCGGTTATAACGACCAACTTTCAGAAAATATACAAACTCAAGGCCCTACCCATTAAAATTGGTCCAGATAAAACGACCGTTTTTCAAAGCATCATACTGTTACAACAAACACAAAATCCACCTTCGAAAGAAAAAAAAAAAAAAAATACGCCTTGCGCGCACAAAGCAAAAAGAAAAGAAAAAAAAATCAGCAGAACCCATCCTTTGGGAATGATTATCTACGTTAATGCGAATAGCATCAAACGGTGCGGAGTTATGTGCGTTTGTCAGGTGGCCGGCACACTCTAGATACGCCAGCCCACTCTTGAGGCGATTCTAAATTTGTTGACACTTTCACAGCCCTGCGCACGATCTCCGCAGCCCAGCACGTGCGTTTGTGTCACTTAGGAAGGCGAGCAAAGCATGCGCCATACGCACAAACACTCAAAATGGTACCGACCAGACTTTCTGGCGTCTCAGCTAGTCTCAACCAACGGCTCTAACGTCTAAACGGTTGTTTATATCTTTACCATAGGACGCGCTTTACAGCGCTGTCACAGCTACCGGTGCGCGCGCGTTCCATGCACGAGGGCTCATTCCGCTCTCGTGAGGCTGAGCACGGCCGCTAGCATCACCCTCTCCCGCGCGCGGGAGAGGGTGATGCTAGCGGCCGTGCTCAGCCTCACGAGAGCGGAATGAGCCTCGTGCATGGAGCGCGCGCGCACCGGTAGCTGTGACAGCGCTGTAAGCGCGTCCTATGGTAAGATATAAACAACCGTTTAAATGCGTTGAATGACTGCCTTCATAGCTCTGTGGTTAGCGCGTCTGCCTGCTGATCAAAGGGTCAACGGTTCGAATCCCAGCCGGCGCCGGTCTTTTTTATTTATTTATCGACCCGTGGCGTAAGAGGTTAGATAGCCAGATAGATAGATAGATAGATACATAGACGAAAAGTGTGTGAAGTATCAAAGAATGCTATTCGCATTAAAAAAGCAAAGATTAAAAGAGCTACATCCCGGGCGCGGCGGTCCACGAGACGCTCAAGGTCATTTTTAAGGCATCGCGACAGGGAAGAAAACAGAACTACAAAAGCAAAAACGCCCTCCCGGGTCGCATAGTCTGCTTATTGTGCGTGCGCGGGAAGGAGAAGAGGAGGAGAAAGCCAACTCTCATGCCGTGCTGCAGTTCGTTCTACTGAACTCGTGTCTGTCGTTTTATAAGAGGGGGGGGGGGGGGGGATCCACTAAGAGGCTTTATTTAAACAAAAGGACATCAAGCTGGCGGAAAAAGATGACAACGGAGCAGCACTGCGTGGCTCGCAATCCCAGCCACCCGACGAGCTCGCGAAGTGTTGTTTGAAAGCACGACCCTGCCAGAGGCGACGGCAGCGCACTCGTACATGCGCAGGAAGCGCGGCACTTTAAACGCTTTAGACCAAAGCAAGTATTAATTATCTCTGTGGACAGCGAAGAACCATCGTCGGACTAGTGCACGGCATTTATTTTTGTGGTGGCGTGCTTTTCATAAAATCTGTTCTACGAGGTATGTGGTCAATCTTCATTATTTTACTTGCGCGGTAGAATCGGCAGCAATTTACTTTTTATTTATCTGAAAGCTAAATCTGCAATCGGGTTAGAATTGGGGGCCCGTTAGAATCGTGCAAACAGTTTGTTTAAATAAAGAGCTGGAAGAGTGAAACTACCCATACCAGCTTCATTATCCTTATTTATATCGTTTTAAAGGGAAGTCCAGATATAACGAACTACTGATAAAACGACCACTTTTCGTGGAACTATCACGTTCGTTATAAGTGGGTTTGACTGTATGAGCAAGAAAAGGGAGAGAAGGACATTGGGGGGGGGTGTCTTCTTCCTGGCAGAAAGCACTGCCTGTACATCAGTCATTAAGATGTTTTCAAAACAAAGCAAGAGATAGCCCCACGAGAAAGAGGACACTTACGACGAAGCTAAAATGAATCGGCATTTTGACCAAATGCATGCCCACGCCTCAAAACACAAAATCGCTCAAAGCACGAGTGAAGCGCATCCGCCAGCCGTCTCGGCCAAGTGCTTTAAGTGGGTCTTCCAAGTCTTAAAAAAAAGGTACAAGTTGATTTTCCGAAATGACGGCACCGCATTCGCCGAGTTTTTTTATCGCTCATCCTCATCATTTTATGCATGACATAGGTGAACAAAAGTTGCTTGACGGTTCTCTTCAATTGATAGAATAATGATGTGCAAAATTAAGCTGGGTTTCGTCGGCGACAAGCACGCAGTAGTGGCACCCACCGTTGGCGCCAGCCTTGCCGATGATGTGCCTGTGGAACTGGGGATCGATCTTGATTTCCACGGAATCCATTTTGCTCTCGATCTCTCGCACATTCTCCTCCAGGGCAGCCTTCACCAGCTCCAGCTCTTCCACCGGACCCTCAACCCGGATAAGGTTCTCGTCCTCGCAGAAGTCCACGTGCATCGCCTGCCCCAATTCCCGAGGTGCAGAGTAACAATTGTGAGACACAAACAGGAAGACAAACTTTTCCACAAGACTTAGAGAAGTCTTAATTGCGCTTCCCAATCGAGAACTCGTCAAAAGACAATGAAAGTTATTTCGTAAAAAATCTCGTTTCTACAAGGAAAAGCATGATGCTATCAAAGGCCACATATTCTTCAAATTGTCCCTTAAAGCGAACATAACTCGCTATTGGTCTCGTCCACTTCAAGCGTATCGAACATTGGAGTGATCTTTGTTGGTTACGGTTTAAAGCTTATCAGACGAATCGACACACTAGATTCAAACGTAGAGCTATGCCAAACCTCCCGACTTATCGAACATAAAGGTGTGAGCTTTGAAGAACCCAAGGACTCTGCAGGTTTGAAAGTTTGATATACGTCGAACACTTCGACCCTGACTGTTTGATTTCCTAATCCTAGGTTCTAGGTAACTATAGCTGTAAGACATAAACAGCATTTGTGTGATCCTTCATTCATCTTTTCTGTTCATAAGCTGTAACAAGTTCAATAAAACGAGCGTGACAAACGGTCTTCGCATTGCAAGTCATAAGCCGCGTACGATGCCTCTGTTGCTCTAACGCTTCCAAGCGGTCACGCCCACTCCCTTCCCTACAGGCACATATCGAAGAGCCAGCAACACCACAGGTTGTCGGGAAAGAGACCACCCCAGAGCCCACGGGTCTCACCTTGTGATCCTGAGTGATTTTCTTAATGTTCTCGCCCTTCTTGCCGATGATGTACTTGTGCATCCAGCTCTTTGCGGGGATGGTCGCCGTTTCCACACTGTTGGCCTGAAACAAAAGCACGGGTCATCGACACGACACATCATGCCCGTCCCAGCTAAAGCTCACCTCAGTCGAGCGCGGACCTTCCTCTTTAGTACAATCGATAATCATTAATTATATAAGGCAGACAAAAGTGTTCTGCAAAATTTAATCCGAAGCTTTCAAGGACAACATTCTAAGAACCGTAAGAGAGCAACAACTGCGACGTCCTAAAATTACCAACAGAACAAGACTGGCAGAGATTCTCCTTCCAATGCCCGGACTCCGGTGAGCGCTCGTTGCCTTCTGCCGTGCTTCGGCTGCGCGTGAATGCTACAGGCTCGCGAAACACCCCAAAGTTATCTGAGGTGGGAAGCTTGCGTTGGTGGCGGCAGAACTGGAACTTCACCGTGCTGCTCTCACCTCGTCAGTGATTATAGTGGCAAAAAGAGGGACCTCGAATAAATAGAGTCCTAAAATTCTTGCAGAGATTTCGTTAACGAAAATCTCATTGGTATTTCCAGACAATGCTTCCACGAGACGGAAAAACGGTCGCACAGATGCTTTCGACTCTAGGGTGAAGAGGGAGGAGCTCCCACCTTCTCGTAGACGAGGGAGAGGGCGTGCCCGAGGTTCTGCGCGTCCCCCTGAGCACGATGGTCTCCACATCGCTCTCCATGGGAGGCACCTCCACCCAGACGCCCGTCTGCTCAAACAGCTCCTGCAGGGTCTGGCCCCGGAACCCATGGACGTACTTGTGCTGGGACTTCTTCACCTGAAGGGGAGGAGGAAGCGTCTGGGTTGAAGAGAAGTGCACTCGACGGGCAAGACGGACACATCCCGGAGATAGCGTGCTACTTGGATCTGCCGTAGGCAGCGCGACGCCGCACCTCAATGTCACGGGACACAATGTACTGTTGTGGTTTCTCGTTACGTGACATCGTGTTGCGCAATACGTGCGACATTATGATGTCGGAGGACCTGACGTCAAGCAAAGGGGTCACATGACATAACGGCGTGATCTCGAGTCGTAGTGTCACGTCATGCCATGTTATACCACCACTTGCCACCCAATGCTACTAGATCTAATAACCTTGACACCACGCAACAGCACGGCTTTGCACTGTGGGTCACGTGACTTAACATCGCACGACTCGTGCGGGTTGGTGCAAAACATTCCTCCACGGGAAACGTCGAGGAATGATTTGCATTCCTCTACTTTTATGAGGGAATGCAAAGCATCGGTCTTCTCACCTCAACGCCGACACTGTCACAGTGCGACTGGCGGTCGTTGTAGATGGCCATGATGGCGTCTCGAGCCCGAGCCACATTCTCCTTGTCCCCCGTGACGGTGATCTCGTCCTCCTCCCGGCCCAGCCGGATGCGCACGTTGTGCTCCTGCTCCAGGCCCCGCACCACGTTGTCGTAGGGGCCCCGCACGAAGGGGTGGTACATCCGGGGGATCTGCAGCCTCTCCACACCCTGCTTGGACTTCTCCTCAGAGATCTTCTGGATGTGGTCCCGGGCCAGGTCAATGCCCTCCTTGCTGCCCGTGATGGTGATGGTGTCTGAGTTCTCCTCTGTGCGTGGCACATGGATCTTGGTGGCCGGCCGCCTGCTCCAGCTCCTTCAGGTTTTTGCCCTTCTGGCCCAGGATGAAGCGGTGGTGCTCCTTGGGGATCTGGATGCTGCCAGAGGCCTGCACAAGCGGAGAGCCAGTCACCGACACTTCAGAACCCAGAATATATCACAGGGCCGGGTTTCATGAGAAAAACGGCTCATTACGCTCGACCAACACATAGGTCAAGGTCATATAAGCAATACAGGGGCTACTCATTGGACGCCATACTTGAGTGCGCTGTTCACTAGGCATGCTCAGAACGAGTTCACATTCATAGGCCGTAAAGTAGTGATGCAAAACTATCGATAGATTGACTATCGATACTATCGATAGTTTTTCCAAAACTATCGATAGTGTCGCAGAACTATCGATAGTCGACTATCGATAGTACTATCGATAGTTTTTCGATAGTCGACTATCGATAGTACTATCGATAGTTTTTCGATAGTTGACTATCGATAGTACTATCGATAGTTTTTCGATAGTCGACTATCGATAGTACTATCGATAGTTTTTCGATGGTTGACTATCGATAGTACTATCGATTGTTTTCCGATAGTCGACTATCGATAGTTCTATCAATAGTTTTTACTATCGATACTCAGATTTCTGGCGACTATCAATACTATCGATGGTACTATAGATAGTTTTGCACAACTAGAGCGAACACAGTTGCCGCACCGCTGCTCTCCTCCCTTCCTCCTCTCTTCGCCCAAACTCCCGTATTCGTCATCAATGAAAGCTGAACCAAAGTTGGCAGGGTACCTTATGATGTACCGCAGGAAAGGCTACAAGCGCGAGCTCCTTGCTTTATTTAGTGACTCTAGGTGCCCCCTTAGACTTGGAGAAAAAAATATTGAAGTGCCGCAAACGGAAACAAAAATAATATTTAGGTTTTAAATGTGATATTTCACACACAATAATCAAAAACTGCGCGTCAAACCGATTTCGAGGAATAATTGTTTATCACGTGCTTCTCTCGCGGTTTAGCAAGAATGCAATCGACATCAACTTAAAGTGCTCCGTTTATTTATCGAGTGATCAGGAACGCCGTTTACTAAAGTACATACCTTCAGCTAAGGGACCTAAGCTAAAGGTACCTTTACTCTGCCGTGTAAATTGGGTATAAAGCCCCTTGATAAAGGCGTTTTTTACACGTACCGCCAACCATTGTTATGGAAACCAGCGTAAGACACGTGCCACGAGCGGGTGATCCGCTGACATTCGCTTCCAAGGGCCGCTCGAGAAACGGGGACACGGGCCTCGTGCACTGGCGTCTTTGACACTACTTGCAAGCACGGTGCTTGCTATACTCTATTTCACCTTATGATGTACCGCAGGAAAAACTACAAGCGCGAGCTCCTTGTTCTGAGGCACATCTCGGCGGCACAAGCCCACGTGCCTTAAGGGCAGCTGCCAACGCTAGGAGCTCGCGCTTCTAGCCTTCGTTGCGGTACAACATAAGGTGAAACGAAGTATAGTTGGTGTCCCATTTGAAAAAAATAAAGCGAGAAAAAGAGAAGAGGGAGCGACGCAAACTACTGCTGTCGCAAAACTATCGATAGTAATCCGTCGACAGTACTATCGATAGGTTTACGATAGTCGACTCTCGATAGTTTCCCGATAGTCGATTAACAATAATTTTCCGATAGTCGACTATCGATAGTACTATCCATAGCGTTTCGATAGTCGACTATCGATAGTTTTTCGATAGTCGACTATCGATAGTCGACTATCGATTGTACTATCGATAGTTTTTCAATAGTCGACTATCGATAGTACTATCGATAGTTTTTTACTATCGATAGTCAGATTTCTGGCGACTATCGATACTATCGATAGTACTATCGATAGTTTTGCATCACTACCGCAAAGACAAACTATCTCTATGGTGTAGAATGCAAGATTAAAAAGAAAAACAGTGGAAACTCGCTACATCGACACGCGCTCGGCAGCCGCAGACTCAGCTATGGTGACCGGTGTATACACCTTATAGCACCATAAGTGCTAGTACTATATTGCCTACCATGATACAGAGTGTCAGACGACACTGCATGACATCACAAGACATTGTGATGTCAAGACGTTTGAACTTGATGTCAAGTCACATGACAGTCACGGTGTTGCATGTTGTCAAAAAGTCATGTGACATCGTCATCATTTCATGGTGTCATGTCATGCGACATAGTCATCACTTTGGTGTCATGTGACATCATCACTTCACGGTGTCATGCAACTGTTTTGTCATGAGGTCACATGCCTCTGTGGCCTCACGTAACATCAACACACAGCATGTGCCCAACTCAATCACAACACATGCTCTGAATCTCCAAGTTTATCAGACACCACAGAAACAATTTTAGTACACTCACCAACAAAGTAAGGGGGGGGGCACGCACTCATGCTGTCTGGAGGGCCCGCATGACGTGGAGCACGAGCCAAGGCGACGTTACGCTCCCGGCCCGTGACCAGCACTGTGAGCGAGAGGTCGCGGGAGGAGCTCACTTCGATGGTGGTCTGGGTGTCCCGCATGATGTCCGCACAGATCTTGGCCTGCTCCCCCAGTGTCCCCAAAGCGCTGCGAGCTCGCCTCGCGGAAACGACGCTCCTCGCTTGGCACATGAAAGATCTGCACAAGCGCCACAGTCACAGTTCAACCTACGCACAGTCCACAAGCGTTTCTCTGCAGCTGTTATGGCTGCCTTCAATGCAAGGGCGACAAAATGTGCGGCCATGCTGTTTGCACGACAGACGGCTTTCGGCAAGTAGAGAGATTGGAGAGCCTTCTCCACACCTTCCTTACTTGCGTCTATGGTGACTCAACTACGAAGCTCTATCTGGCAGCGAGAGGAAATATCTACATTCAGAATGCAACTGCTAAGGCCTGGGTTTTGGTACATTTACACACAGCAGTTGAAATTACTTATACCTAGTCTCACAGACGTGCAATGTGCACTGCACATACGTCGAGCACAATTACAAACACTTAGTCCCACATCCTTCACTACGCCCATGAAGTCCACCTTGTTTTCCACGAAGCTGGGTGTTTACCTAACACAAACCCTGTGGACTGAATACTTTATGACCCATTCCTCAATTGAATGTGGGGAACAGATTAGACAAGAGTACTGTGTCGGCATTCAGCAGGGACTGATGCTCCATCGGTGCTTCATCGATTAAACACGAGCCCCAGCCGAGCCTACACGGGGATCACGAACAAATAATTTCTGTTGTCATTGTCCCCATGGGTTTAGTTCTCAACTCAAGGCTGGTTCCCAACTTTGCATCCGACCGTGCTCGAGCGGATTGCGCTTCCTCGTAACCGCCTACGACGAGAGAACACAATGGTACGCTGGCGGCATCTATCGGCTAGCCTTGGAACTGCATGTTACTACACCGAAGGTGTTACAGTATTTGAGCGACAAACCCTACGCTCTACCTACGAGAAAAGGCCACTTATAACTAGGGTTCCCCGTTTTCGAGAAAATCCGTAAAAATCGGAGAAACACTTTCTGGTAAATTTTTTGTCAATCTTGATTTATGCATAAACTCCAAACTTTGAGGTTGCGACGACAAAATAAAATAAAAAAAGATGGTGCTTTACAAATAAACTTTATAGAGCACAGGGTCAGCGGTCCTGAGGAGATGCCACTTCAGTTTCGTTGGGATTCTCGAACTACTGACAAAAGGGGTTTGCCTTTTAGCACGCCGAGGTTCCTTCGGGACGATGGGTCGTGGTACTCAAACTTAACTTATTTTGTTCTTGAATTCTCAAAATTCAGAACAGATTAAACTAAATTCAGAAACCGCAGATAATCGAGAATCTAACAAAAATAAGCTTACATAAACCCCAAAGTTTTAGCGAAAAAATGAACTCCGAAAAAACGCGCTCTGAATTTCACGGAAATAAGCTCCGAAAACGCGGAGTCCTCCTCACGACAGAACCCACGGTAGAAGAACGTCGCTAGAAAGTAATGAAAACATATATTGATCAAAAGGCTTCCAGGCTACCCCGATGGACGGCCAAAGTATGCCAGCGAGTTCTCTTGTTGGAAGCGGTTACCAGAAAATGTCACGCACCCGAGCACAGTGAAGCCCAATACACGAGCTAGCTTTTAGCTGCTAGGGGCTCGAAGGTTAAACACCATCCCCGACAGGCCCCTCCCTCCGCCCACCTGGGTGATGACGGAAGACTTGACGTGCATCCTTTGGTTCCACTGTCCCAGGCTGCCAGAGCTGCTCGACACCTCGGGTATGGCCTCCTTCTCGGGCAGCGCAGGAAACACCTCGTCGTAGCTGAAGCCCCCCGAGCCGGACGAGCCGGAGGGGGCCGCGGGGGGCTGGCAGGGCACGCCTCCTCCGCCAGGGGGCCCCCCGCATCCCCACCACCTCCGGGGGTCAGCGCCACCGACGCGCTCTCCAGGTGCAAGTCCGCATTCATTGTGGCTGGGGACTCGTCCAAAGTCAGACAGTACAGCTGCAAGCGTGCGCGCAAGTGGCGGGTCACCGACAGAGCAGCCTCTCAACGCGGGAAGCTCCGGAGGATTAGTTTTCCGAGCGAGTAACTTTATCAAAGGACTGTATTCATCTATAAAATGCAATAAATGAGACGATTTTTTTTTCTTTATAATCTCGAAATGGTCAAACATACAAGAGGCAGCATGTCAGAGTGCAATATTTGCATAAAACATGATTGATGACAGACACAAAAGGAAGAAAGCTCCTCACTGATTGAAGGCGCAATATCCCGATTTCCTCCTAGTCTCACCGAGTCGCACTGTTCCAGACTGTGCTTAGTGCTGCCTGAATGACGACAAAACATGTCGAAACTGGGAGATACGGACAACCTATTCTATGCCCATCAGGCTCCCGTAATGCACAAGCACATAAAAAAAAAGTGCATGACTGGTTTTAACAATTGCTTTAGTTTTTTTGTTTTTTTTGCAACTGTATATTACCATTGACAGTACAGCTTTGCACCAGTAACAAAAAAGCGGGAGTAGCTTTCCTGAGCATGCATGCTTAGGAAAGCTGCTCAGAATCATTAGCGAGCTGCTGATTCCTGCATACAAGACCCATCCAATCGACTCTTTTTATGGTTTCCTAATTCCAAGCGGCAGTTCATCATCAAGATAAATTTCCATGTTATTCCGTAAGACATAAAAGTAGTGTTTGAATCCTTTTGACGTCCCTCGTTGAAATAATGGCTTTGTTATCTTGGGGTCTTCTGCTAGAATAGTTGCCTTATTATTTTGACGTTCTCCTTCAAGGTTGCCACAGTGGTAGCCATTTCTATCTTTTTGGTTTCTGAGGTGTTGTCGCCGTCGTGTAGACAGGAGTCGCGTGCCCCAGTGTAGCCTGCCTATAGTTGTGACAATCTAAAGAAGTGCTAAAAAACTGAGAGTTTAATCTTGTCACACCTCCTCGTCTTTTAGCGCTTTTAATCGTCACAATGCATCACAAACTAGTCTAAGTGAATACCCTTATACTGCCTATAGTCGGTGACAGGTTAAGCATTCGGGAAACCTCCTTCCATATTTGTAGGGCAAATGCTGCAGAGGAGGAAACCTGCTCTACAGCATTCACTCTGCTAAAGTGTTGGAAAGAGGTGAGAGGGGTTCTCCCTGTGACTCCTTGACCTGTCACCAACTATAAGACGCTTCACTCACCACTGGACGTGTCTTTAGCGTGTGTGAGCTCAACAGTAGTGCCTTCGGATGCGACGGCGTCTTCATTGACATCGCTCCGCAAAAATGCTGTCATCTCGCTCAAGACTGGTGGCATCTTTTCAGCAGGCGCACTCACGTAAAATTCTGAACCCACAGCAAAGGCAAACTGGATATCCCTTTATCTTTTGCCGACATAACAAATCCAAGTGCGACTTAACACCGAGTGTTTGGAAGGACTCTTCTCCTTGCAATGCCATGCAAGCACTTCTTTGAAAGGGTTGCAAAGTCTCACTTTGAACGATAGGCACTCCCCTTCCTTTGAACAGGTTTCGTCATTTCGTTAAAATATTAATTTTGTTTGTGTACGACGAGCCTAGGGTAACTACTGAACGTTCAGGACGTTAGATAAGTGTTACAAAGGGAGATATTGCACCCCTGATGTTTCTTGGTTGACGTAAACAAAGAATAATATAAGCTTTGGCGTTCAATACACCAAAAGCAAGCTAGTTGTGCACAATTATTAATGCGAAAGCATTAACTGTCACATGGAGCGAAGACGGCATTGTCTGTAACCGTCTGTAGCAGAAAAACGGCACCCACAAGTGGAATTCCGATTAGGTGCAACGCGTCGGATGCTTCGTCGCGGAAGTTGGCCGGGCACTCAAGGTCAAAGCAGACGCGCCTCGGAAATTAAACACAAAGAAAATCACTGCAACGCAGATGCATTGTCATGGAAGCCCTGGAAAAAGGAAGACGTGGCGCACTGCTTGTAGGAATGCGCTGCGTGTAAGAATGCTTTCGCATATCTACATGTGAGCAGTCTTAAAGGAGCTGTGCAACCGTTTCAGTGCTTTGCTTAACTAATGTGGGAGTTGGTGTCTCGACCTTTCTGAAGTAAAGAACAAAAAACCGCTTTTGCTTGCATGTCCTAGTTTTTATTTTAAAGATGGACAAAGATTGAGGTTTTCGGCGCCTCTCAACTCCTTCACTAACTTCCGAGTCACGTGCGCTGTGACGTCAATGGGGAAGGCGCGGAATTCCGGTGAAGCTCTCTCTTAGAGCCATCAGTGAACAGCGAGGACTCGTCCGTTCACGACCGCGTGACCACGTGCTGGTGAAAGGAGGAAAGTCTCATCCGGGTCCGGCCATACCGGTCCGACCCTGTCCCCCCTCCCCTCCGGCTTCTGGCGGCTGTTCCGCTGCTGACGGTATTGTGGACCTAGAATAGATGGCGCCACTGAAACTCCATATAATAAAAGTTTTGTCAATGATACCAGGTTTTTGACGCATTTATATTTATGTGGGAACAACAAGATTTATAGAAAAGTTACTTTTTATCGAGCAGGTATTCGCACAACTTGCTATCTTTCTACAAGATTCCCCATTGACGTCATGCCGCGTGTTTCTCATGGCCGCCGCTCGGCTGCAGGTCGAGGAATATTCTAATTTTTGCCTCGCGATTACGTGGCGGAATCGCAACATTTCGAAGGAAGGAGGTGTGTTTTCTGTCCTTTGTGACAAGGTGAACAATGTCAAAAGTAGAAAACGCCAATTCTTTCAACGTTAAAATCGTTGCACAGCTCTTTTAAGTGTCTCTGCCGTTTTTTAAACTTGCATCAAGAATTTGCATGCATTCCATCCTGCCAGTTCATTGCTTCCAAGTGGTGTTGCATCAGACTGTCCACCAAAATGTTTTCATATTCCCCAACTATGTTACTAAGATTCTTGAACCGAATCCTCAGGGGACAGGACATGTCTGGAGTGCTGTTATTATGTGATAATACCAGTACATCTGACGGCTTTTCCTGTTCAAACTTGAAAATGTCCTCACTTGAACAGCAGAAATGAACTCAACCGGCATGCAGTGGACAGCCCAGAGAAACGGTTTATTTAGGAGTGGGTGAAGAAGCTCAAAAGACAAACACTCAGGTCGTGAGGCCATTTGGCAAAGCTTCTGTGCAGAGCAACAGTTCATTTAAAGATGCAACAATGACAATGGGGGAAGTTCATCCTGGTGCACATGTTTCAAGGTAAGGTGACTCGGGCTGAACATATTCGCACACTGAGAATTTTGTAAACTGTTGCCACATTCATGGTTCCGGCCAATTGATCTCCAAGTGCAGAACATCAAGCGGAAAGCAAACACACAACAAAAATTTCACACAAGTTCGCCCCATCGTCATCTGTTTCAAAAACCAAAAAAGCGGAGGGGAAAAAAAAAAATGCTGCCGGGGCTAGTTCCACGATTTCCGGTCATGAGCTTCCGCACTCGTGTTTGGTTTCGGTTTCGAGCAGTTGAGTTTTAATGTGTTAGCATTAGTGCCCTGGTACATGCGCTGACCTTGGACGAGGTTGGAGCACACTTTTATAGAGTTTGCAAGTCTCCACAGCCCCACGAACGCCTAGTAACCGAAGCTCGCCGCCGAGGTCTCCCTGAGCCATTTCAGCGCCACACAGTGGAGGACGGCGGGCGTATCACCCGCCATCCCACACTGCATGTCAGCCCACCAAGGGCCGTTCACGCTGCTCCGCGGTGACAGTCCGCAGATGGCTCATTACAAAATATTGACCCACCTTGGGCCAACAATACACGCCGCCTCGCAAAGTTCCCCCGGTGGCCCAAGTACGCCCCTAGCCCCGCTGCCCTTGCCCCTTCAACTCAGGTTGCTGGGTGTTAGGCAGGGTTGGACAGAGATACTCTCAAATATGCTTGGAAATACAAATAGTGGGACACATGGCAAAAACAGCTAAAATGCTGATACTGCAATACATTCCTAAAAATGTATTCCAATAAATATGAGAAATACATTTGAAAAATAGAAAAGTATTTGGAAATACAAATACAGGTATACATTTTGGTGGGGCTGAAGGACAGGCACTGAAATACATTGTAATAAAAACATTATTTTAGATGTTTTGGATCACCCCTTAGAACCTAAGAAAAACAAAAAGAAGCATGCTATAGAATACGAGGGTTTCTTTTTAAACCAGCATGGGTGTTCTCACTACATGTTGAAGCCTGAATTAAGCTTGAATAAAATTTAGTGCAGAATTAACATCTTGTACTTCAGAAAGTAATAAGGGAAGCAAGTGATTTTGTCACCGTTCCTCGAGCGCAGTTTTATTTCGGCGTCTCTTATCTTTCCGAGACAAAATTCCAGCGACAACTAAATCAGTTTTGTGTCCTCCCAAGTAACCTTGAGAAGTCACTATGTTTATGTCTAATCCAGACGCCTCTTTCAGCAGTGACCTTATAACGTCACCGTGGAACGAACTTCAAGGAGCCCGTATCCCTTTAGCTGTTAGTTGGGTGCATTGACAGAGCCTTCAACTTTTGGAATCGACTGGAATAGTCGACCACCTAAAGTGTGGTAAAACATTTGTCAACTTTTGCACAATAAAGGGAGTCAACTGCAGTCAGAGACGGAAAACATCTCTGACGAAAATTTGTCTTGACCCTCTGTGTGGAGGTTAACAATTCTTTTAAAATTGTAACAAAATACATCGGACCTAATAGTATCGTGACACCAAGAAGACATCTGAAAATGTGTTTCAATTCAGAAGTACAAAATACAGTTGAAAAATTGTATTGCGAGACGTCCGATCACGTAGAATGTGTGTCCTCCCAAATAACCGCGAAACGTCCAATCACGTAGAATGATTAACAACTTGCCTTACTGTACTTCCCTTTACTGTGTCCTCACAGGTTACACCAGGTTACGCGCTTCTCTAGGATGTGTGCCAATAAGCTAATAGGTCATTTTAAATTGTTTCACGACATATGCAGAGGATCAAAAGCGAGCATAAAGATGCACAATGACCCTAACACCTAACTTGCATTGGGACTGGCAGGGTGCTTGTTCACTGCAATAAATCAACTTGACAGTTGACGACAGAACAAATAATTTTTAAAGCAAGCTCATCTGAGAATATAGAATCACTCATCCGAGTAGGATTTTTCTAAGCAGCTCAGCCACTTGTTTACAATCTTAAATTTTTAAAGCAGACTGCTTTTATGGGCTGGTTTTCAAGCCTCGAGTGTGGGGGGCCCTGATTTAGAAACGTTCGGCCTCCTTGCCACATGCTTCAACCTGTTCGTGAAGCGTAGGAGGGTCCCGTCTTGGAGGGCCTTCCTCCTCACTCCCTCCCAAAAGGAACTTGCCCCCTACTTCCCTCCCCCAATACGGGGACCTAGTAGCTTTGGGTGACGATGTTGTGAGGGGAGAAGGTTTTCGTATGTTACTGACTGCAGGACAGGGAGACTCCTCCCGCAAATGCAATAGAGAAAAGACATGTCTTAAGGGTCCTCCTTTGCTCAATCGAACTGCGCTCTCGGGACGGTGTTGTCAAGGCGAGCCCTTCCATCTGACCTTATCGGCACGGGCATTTGGGAGTGTCTTGGTGTACTAACAAACACTGTTGGACACGGTCCTATTGTGGTATGTGCTCCTCCTTTCTAAAGAAGTGATCATTCGTGTGGCTTAAAGTAACTGGATTGTGGGAAAGTAGCACCAACCTCCTCGTATGGTCGTCATTTCGGCTCATGAAAGGAGCGATTTCTTCTCGGCCTCTCCATTCTTGGTGAGCCGATCTAAATTCAGTGGTGACAAGTAGCTTTATAGAGACGCTCCTTGTATACCAAGATTTTGCTACCCACACACCGACGAAACAAGCGTTCATATCTTCGTACCATTACAACATCCGGTGTCTGTGCTTGGAGGCATTGAAAAATAATTTTCCTGATTTGAAATATGCGGGAAGAATAATATAATTGTAAGACGATCCGTAAAAATGGGCATGATTGATAAGCTGACTGTATACACAGTGCCAAAAACTCATATTGGTGAGGAACGCCTACAGCACGGTGATGCTCCATGGTGATTTTGGTGCGACTGGATTAGAACGACCCTCTCGAAGCTTCGAAGATTTCAAGGGGTCGAAATGGCGATTGCCATAGCAACGAAAACCGATTAGCCAATCGCCTTGCGAGGTTTTGGTTGCCTGTATGTTAGTATTTGTTTGCGTTTGGCTAGCAGGCAGGGAAGGAAATGGCGCTACTCTTCCAGGATCCAGTGACTATGGTGCGGCTGACGTTCGGACCCACCCGTAGCAGTTTTCGCGAAAGAAAGCTACGAGGTGTGGGAGTAGGCTTAGCGTCCCCCAATTCGAAACTGCCACTAAACCCTTTGGTTACTACCAGGAGTGACCGTCTCATATTCTGGCAATGTGGGGCGCCAGTTTATGTGGGGTTTTTGCCACCAGCAGAGGTGCTGACAGAGTAGCCAAAGCTTTATTTCAACAGTGGTGACAATCTCAAAACAGGAGACATCGCATAGTAGCATGGTCTCGCATCTCTGCGACAATGCAGACGACATTTAGGCTACATTACGGCAGGTCAGTTCGATAAATACTTCCGCCATGCCAATGATTGGTACCTTGCTTATCTTTTGAATATAGCAGAAGAGAAGACACACATACCAGAGTAAGGACAGAGTAAGGACATTCTCTAAAATTAACTACCATGTCCCCATCCAAAATGCCCTCTGCACTGGCAAGGTAAGGAATAATCCTTACTTGCCAGGCACGGGGTCCCGAAAGCAGCCGAGGGCGGGAAAACGTCGGAAAGGTTGCCAATAACACACTCAAACCCTGTCGCTGCCGCCGGACGAGTGGCCTTTTCCCAAAGCGGGAAAAGAAGACGCAACCACAACCGAGCAGTAGAACAAAAAAAGGCCTTGCCGGGAACGAATGATTAATGCCCAAAAAACAGGCGGCCCTCCTAAGCTTCACGAAACAAGTCTGAGCTGACGGCAAGGAGGCCGAGCATTCCAAACCACCGGGGGAGGGAGACCAAAGGAATCTCCACATCCTGTGCGAGTGTTACGAAAAACTGTTACGAAAATGTAACAACACAACCAAATGTTTTACAAGAAAAAAAAAAAAAGACGGTTTCTTCTCAAGAATTACACCTCAGGCCTTTCGCTCCATAGTCCAATGCCCTCCCCTGTGCCAGCGGAGCTGCTTGGATTAGTATTGTGAAGAAAAAAATGTATAGCCCCAATGTCAGGATGGGTCATTGTGACATCACATTACCACTACAGGCCACATAATGCGTGATCCACAAGAGTTATGCGGTCCTGTAATGCAATCATGCGACACAATCACGTTACGTGATCACGTTAAGTACCGACTAATTACAGTGTCGTGCAACGCCCCTGCAGCTTCACTGTCGTGTGACTGCCGCCGGCTAAATTTACCCAAAAAATGCACCGCCCTACAACAGTCCCTCAATCTGCAAATTTTTGACTAGATGTAGGAGCAATTTAAATAAAGACAGGCTCCAGGGAGCAGTGAGAAGACTATCCCATATTTCTGCGTGCATCGTTCAGCCAAAACCAGTATCCATCTGTAGAACAGTTTTCACGACCACGAAAGAACTGGAGGTGTCCCACGCAAAGCTTTGAGAACATTCGTCCCAGTGTCAGTTGAGCTGTCGACAACGAACTGGCTTCCTGCCGCTGCTGGGCCCGGCGTGGTTTTGCAGCTCGCGTTCCCTGCTCTTCCCCTTCAACTGACAACTGTGCCCGCCGTTGTAGGGCGCAACAAAGCCCAACGCGAAGCCCAGGAAGCAGGGGCCTTCATAACGAGGTTGCCACCAAGCGCTTGCCAGGGAAAGTCCTCGCTTTGAGAGCAGTCTCTGATTGCAGCTGCACCTTTATCAAGACTATGTGCCGGGCTCGGACACATTGAAAGCGCCGAAAGCTGGCCCTATAAATGCTACGTGTTTAAAATACTCCCAATAAACTAAGCTATAAAGAAGGGAAACAGGTGCATATCTTAATAACAAGGGTTGGGCAATTGATCAATTAACCTTCCAATCCATCATTTATGCTTTAATTGCACTTATTCTTAGTGGGTTAATTGGTTTGAGTTTGAGCTAGAAATTTTTAGGACAAAGTAGCAAGTCGTACTTCACTACTTGATGGGGATTTATTCATTTTAGCAGGATGGACTCTGATATTCCACAGTAATGACTTTTAGCATTCCCTGATCAGGGTGAATGCAAGATTTAAACAAGAATGTACTGATGCATCATTCTTAAGATTGCTTGCCCACATTTTTTTTTTTCCCTTTGTGGCAGCACGGTGTCAAGTTTTGAATGTGGCCGTGCATTCCGCCATTGTAGACATGGCAAGAAATAGTTTTAAAAAGTAGATTTGACACTATTTTAGATATCATGCCCGAAGACCAATGCAACCGATTAATAAATCAATTGAAAGATAGCGATCAATCAGGCTAATCCTTTTTTAATCGACTCCCAGTTCTATTAATAACTATCTAGCATAATTAAGTACAGCTACTTTCTGCAATCACTTTGTCATGATGCAAGTCATTTCTGTGGGGTCAGTGACAAGAGCAGAGTGTCTGTCTCTGTTTCCCCTACTGAAAATGCATGAGGCCTGTCTTTAGTAGTGCAAGGACTGCACCTGAGCGTTAATCCTGCACACACAGATGGGCAACTGTCAAAGCACAAGCATGCTCTCTTCCATTGTCAGGGCACAGAAGAAAAATTAAGATGATTAAGATTGTGACCTGTACATAGGCAAGTCAATGTATGTGTTACAAAGCAAGATGTGTATTAAAAAGAACATTTACGGACTTTGTTAGTGCATGATGTCAGAGGCAGTTCCACAAAAGCAACCTAAACTACCAGCTCTGACATCTATTGATGCATGTCAGCACGGATCACCTCCATTCGCTGCATTGTGGCCTCAGTTGCAACCTCCAAGGGATGACCTTTTCTTGAAATACACATTCCACCATTCCCTTCCAAGCGCTTCTTTATGCACCTCCTTTGTCTTTGGTACTTTGGCCCCAAAAAACGCACAACTCCACGCCCTTCTTTTCAACTGCACATATGCAAACACCTCTATGTTCAGCTGGCTGCAGTTGAGAAACAGTGGAATACTGGGATATACCGTTACTTCCGATTTTTTGTCTACTGGTACTGCTATCTAAAGGCAAAAAACAAGGCACCAAGTTGTTTTTAAAGCAATTTCAAACTTATATATAACTTACCCTCGCCCACTGATTATGTTACCACAATTAAACTTGGCACTTCCAAGAATAATATAACCTTAAAAAACTTCCAAAAAGAAAAAGAAAATCTTTTTTTTAAAGGTCTGGTGTGACACACTTGTCAAAAAATTAATTTTACATGAAAAAAAATATTTTTAGAGCAATACTGAAGGCACGGGACGCGATTTAGTCAGTAGTCACCTCCTTTCCACTTGTTTTCTCTCTCGGCATTTCGGGCACGTGGAGGAGAGGTGGATCGGCTTCGCCTTCACGTTGAGGTGGAAAGAGTAAAAGACCATCTCGTTGAGGTCGAAAGAGAAAATGACCATTCCGTGACGTCATGGACTTCAGCGCAGAATTTCAAATAAACCTCTTGCCGTCATAATTCCTCTAAAAAAAAAATATTTTTTTTTTGCATAAAGTTTAATTTTTTGACACGGTGTTTTAATCAAATTGTGTTTCTTGCCAATATAAGCATCACTGGCACTGTGCATGATATCCACTTATTAAGCATGCTTACCTCCACAGATCTCTTACAATGGCATTGGTGTTCTCGCATATTTAAAGACAGGAAAATTATTTTTTGATGCCACCAAACATTGGTTCTGTATGTGGTGGCAGTGCAAAGATGTGCACTTGTTTCGTCGGTGTGCGGATAACAAAATCTCGGTGTTCGAGAAACGCCTGAATAAAGCTACCCGTCACCAGCGAATATAGATTGGCTCACCAAGAGTGGAGAGGTCAAGGAGAAATCGCTTATTTCATGAGCCAAGTTGGCAACCATACGGGGAGTTTGGCGCTACTTTCCCAGTGACATTCGTTTGCACCACAGCTCTTTCAAAGACTGGCAGGCACACCAAAGCAGCATGAAGGACTGTTTCAGCTCATATTGTCTGTAATAGCTCATACTACAATGTAAAAAAAAAAAGTCAGCCATTTGATGATGCAATGATATTGATGATGCAATTAGTGTTTTCTTCATTAATAACATATTGTGACCACACAGAATGTTGGTACTTCCACATCCTTCGTGACAAACGCATCTGCACCGCACCTACACCCCTTCAGGTGTGTAGGGCTTCCTCGTAACCTAGTCTGCACTGGTTGTGGCAGGATAATGAGGGGTTTGTCACACCTTTCGTCGCAATCCATACGCATGCCCTTTGTAAAGGCACCACCTTCGGAATTTCTACCTCGCCTGGTTGGAAAGCCCACGTCAACTGTTTCCAAACTCGCCAGAGCAAGAAAGAGCAAGAAAGCCGCTCCAAGAACACTTCAGATTAGATAGAAATTTTCGCTTCCCACGTTGAAATGCGGCAAACCAAGCGCTCTGCTTGCGCCGCAAAAATAAAAAAAAATAATAAAAAAAGAGCAAAACAAAACTGCAAAGTCGGGAGGGACAGCTTTACCTACCAAAATCGGCGATATAACTACAGCGTACTGCAAGCAACCAAAATGACGCACGAGATTGAATCAAATCGGCATTCTATCGCCGAATAATTCCCGACCTGACATTTCCTCCTCCGAGCTAGCGTCAAAGGACGTCTATTGCGAGCTGACCAAACGTATAAAAACGACCATCCAAGAACATACCAAAATAAAAATAAAAAGAGGAAAATTTCCACACTTGTGACACGCTCCCCCAAACGAGGATCGCGATAAAAATCCTCTCTAAGAAGAGATACAAGACGCCCAGCGCAGACTCCCTCGCCTCTATGCGAGATCGCCGCACAGACTAATAAATAAATACAAAATAAAACGGATTAAGCATATATCATACGTGCCAGAGACGTACTCGGAGCTGCCGAGCGAATCATACCAACGCCCCTGGTCGGAGCGGCCCAAAAACCGGTGTTAAAAAAACTGCAATGCTTTGCCAGACTTGGCAGGGTCACCGACGACGATATTTTCTGACCAAGATCAAGCGCGTCGACGAGCACGCGCAGGCTCGCGCAAAGCCGCACGATAAATTCCTTCCGACGCGACAAGAAAAAATTCCTCAGCTTCCATCCAGCCCCTCCCGTCCGCTAACTCCAAATCAAAAACGATGAGACCGGATTTGCAAGTCTGGCTGGCACGGCGAGTGCCGCTGCTCGACAACATGCCAACGTGGCCGGAGCAGTCGCGACTAGCTTCCTCTTCGTGCCGAGGCTCGTCCCACGGGTTGGACAGCTCGGATCGCCAATCGCCCCGCACGATCACGGCCGAGCGCGACGACCGACACGGCGTCGAGGGGCGTTGAAAGCCCTCCGAGAAAAGTCACACAAATCTAGGCCTATTCTGACCCCCCTCGCATCCGTCGACGTGTCAGCGAGGTCCTCGGACGACGCCAGACAAGGCTACCACAACATGACACCGCCGCAGCCGCGACTCGATAAAGATGTCGAGCATCGACAGCTCCGGGCGCGTCATCCCCAGCTGCTGTCGGCGCTCGCGTAGTCAACATCGCGTGCGGAAAGGAAGCGCTCGCTTACCGTACTGTGTCCGTAGGGGCCGTCCTGTGAAAAAGCTGCTATGCTAGCCGCTCCAGTCTGCCTCTTCGAATTGGCTGCGAAGCAAAAATCGCGGCGGGACAAACAGTTTAGAGACCCGTGCTCCCGACGTTGGAGTTCTTGGGTGGGTTAAAAGTTTCGTCCGTGGAAGTAACTGGCAATCGGGGTCAAATCAAAGATACCTACCCGGGACCAAGAAGAGAGACAAAATCTACGAGGTTGCAGACTTCGTCGGCTGTTCAACACGGGCTGTTCTGCTCGAGTCTCGGGCGTCTCGCGGCTCGCGAGGATGCGCGAGATCGCGACAGCCGAGCGTGCGTGCAGGCACGCGAACCGGATGCGCCAATTGGTCAGTTTTGGTGCCATGTGGCGACCACTGTCCAATGAGCGCTCGAAGCTGCTTGTAGCGCGTTCGTTTCTTAAAGAGTTGTGACTCGCGCTTGAGAGTTAAAGCTTTTTGCAAAATTAAATTATGCTATGACGTCATAAACGTGACGGTTTCGGTAAAGTGATGGTTACGTGGGTTACGCGAGATTATGTGAGTTTATTGATTGGCAAATTTGAAGTTGTTTTCTTGCAGACGCTAGAAACCACGAGCTTACCAACCCATGTCACCAAATCACTAAAGCGCCACCTTGTAGGCGTGTTGTGGCTATTTTTTCAATCTATGGAGACGATGATGGGCCGCAACGTGCGAAAAGGATGGCGCTTCAATCAACTGGTGCATTAATAAGTGACGAATTAATTCGGTGTCTTTCTGGTAGTCTGCATAGTGACGTAACTTAGTCGACAAGGTATAGCAGACGACGAGCTTGGAAATGCCAGGGAAGAACTTCTTCACACCGATGCAACAGAGGAGCAGAATCATTTGTTAACTAGTACTACCTCTGAAGCTTTGTGCTTTAAAGTCCTTACTCTTAGTCCTTTACACTACTTTTTTTTTTCGATATTTAAAACGGTTTTATTTTTTCATCTTGCTACATTTTTTTACAAGAATACCATCTTACGACGGCACCAGACCTGTGATCCATTATTAACGATTTAAACCGTTTAGAATGCTCTCGAGCCTGCAACGCCACCGAGATACACACGAAATGAATGCGACGGGAGCGGTCGACCGGTCGTGTCCGCTTGCGTCGCCTCGGCAAGAGAGGTCTCGAGCACACTCGAGTACTGACCTCCGCTACCTTCGCCGAGAAATGTTCGCGCGTCGCAAGCATCAAGTTGCCGGTGATCGTTGCCCACCTTACTGGGTTTTCCAGACCGAGTGGAATGTCATCCCGTATTGCAAATCGCAGTCACGAGGATGCCGCCGACGTCGCGCTCACGACGCCGCCAAAGCTAACGTCCATAGTAGGGATGTCGCGAACCGGCCGAGGTTCGAGTTCGACCAGGTTCGACTTTTTCGAACTTTTAACGGAAAATTCGACGAACCTTGTATTGAGGTTCGACTCGTGTGCGCATGCGCGACTGGCTGGCCATTTGGCTTCGGACTAGATGGTGATGGCTCAGGGGGGCAGCGCTGATTGGTTATTTCAGTTAATACAGTACAGAAAAATTAAGTTATTAACATCTTCAGTGATTAGAATTGGTTTCTTTAATTTGCAACTGTTCATAAAATAAAATATCCCTTTGCATAAAAAATAATTCTCCAAACCTAGACATGCTTGTATCAAGGTCTGGCTACACTGTCCACAAAGTCGAACCGGTCGAATCTGGTGAAAAGTTCACAGGTTCGTCGAACTGGTTCGACCCAGTCGAACCCCGAAAGTTCGACCTAAAAATCCGGTTCGACAAAAGTTCGCGACACCCCTAGTCCATAGCCATGGTCCTGGGAGCCGCCATTTTTTAACTGTGCTCGTCTTGGCTTTAGCCAACTTCTCATCACGACTCCTCCTTAGAGGAGCGCTCTTTGCGGCCTACGCACGCAATTTCCGAAAAATAGCGTACGCAAAGCGCAAACGTGGTTAGCGTTCGGCGCATGCGCAGTGGCGACGACGCTATTCTTTGCGCACGCAAAGCTTTAGTGTGCGTTATTCTAAAACTCCCTAATGAGTAAGGATCCTAGCAACAAAATACAGTATATGAATTGAACAGGAGACCAATCAAACAATCAAAGCTTTGCTCAATTTATTCACATTTTGTTTTCCTTTTGTACAATCACAGGACCGTTTGTACAGAAAAAAGTTTGAGCCATACTTTTGTTTTCTCAGTTATTGTAATATCTAAGTGTTGTGTACACTATGTACAAAATATACAATTGGGAAAACATAGCCAAAGGCGCCTCCATCCATATGTGCAATGTAATAGCAATAATAATGCCAGGCACATCAATCGTAAGGTCTCGGAACAAATGTTGCTCAAAGAATTATCAATCATGACTGCCATCAGCAGAGGAAAAAAAAAAAAACACAAAACAAATGAACAAGTACACCTAACAAAAGCTAAAAAATCAACAACGTAAACAGCAGCTTTTTGTCCACTCTTGCAGGCACTGCCACTTAGCAAGTGTGCAAAGACACTGGGCTGAAAAATAACTTAGCATGACTTAGCTCTTATAGTACAGCAACGGCAAGCGAGAAAGTAAAAGAAAAAATCAGGTTGCAGCAAAACCTATTTTTTGAGCACAGATACGCCTGTGCAAACATACACACATACATCAAAACAAAAACTATGCACAGTGAAAATATCACCAGTCGTGGGAATCAACGCCGGTTGCTGTGCAAATCATCACGGCGCGACGGGTAAAACATTCTCGAAGAATGAGAAGCGAAACAAAAATGAGTTGCCAAAGGAACGTTGCAATCTTTCGATAAATTTCAGATGCCAACCAGCAAACATTTGTGGGACCTTCCACAGCCCCTCAGAAATGAAGTCGGCACAAAAGGCAGAGAAAGTTCTGACCTTTTCTGCCCGAGTGCTTCGCAGAAAATGGAGCCTGAACAATCATAACAGACAAAGCAAAGGTAAAGAATGGACAACAAAAATGCTGCATTAGCATTGTGCTAACCCAGCTTAAATTTCCCACAATTACGCAAAAGAAGAGAGCAAAGCAAGAAACGTGATACATTGATGATGATGCTGTGGGTTGAACGATAGAAGAGCTTAAATAAAAACAAAGACACCAAGGCAACCTGCCTGCGACACAATGGGGCGTCCGGTGCAAGGGACCACCTTGGAAATCGTTTGCGCCAAAAGGGTCTGAAGGGGAGGTAAAAGCCGGTCTGTTTTAAGTGATAGCGCCAGCAAAAGTGGCAGCAATCCTATTGACGCGAGCCTGCCACTAGGTGCAATATGGCAATCGGAAAGACCCGGCAAATGGCTGCACTGAGGACCGAACACGGCGAAACCCCAGGACCAACGGACAGATGTTACCCTTGCTTCTGCCACTTGAAAAGTACAGATTCTAAAAAAGGGTGGGGAGGCACCAAAGGTTAGGGGCGTAAACCAACTTGGCATTTCCTGGCGTCTCAGTCCGTTTAGAACTCGCAATTTAGAAGGGCAGACGCAATAAAAAGAAACAAAGAAAACACGTTCGTTGCACTCTTGTCCAACTGTTCCGCACTGGCGTACGTCAGTCAGCCTTACGTCGGCAAAACAGAAGGAATAACTGCACCAGTGGCGAACTGGTGGGCGACGTCCAGAGAGGAGGAGGCATCTGCCGTGATGGACGGCAGAGCAGCACGTCGAATCGACGCGGGTGCTTCCATCGTTCGGGCCCGCGACGATCCGTTCTCACTTAAGTCGCCTCATAACGAGACGGCAATTCTTTGGCGACGATCCGTCGGCGACACACTCCCCGGGACCCGCCACCCGCGAAGCAGATGAGGCAGAACTCCGACGCCACGCGGGTCGAGCGACACGCGAATCGTTTGGCGGACGACGCGGTACCGTTTTCAAGACGCCGAAAATCGGGGCACCGACACTCCCTCAAGAAGCGGGCCACCTGTCCTCGACGCGGCACAAATGGTTTGATAGAGAAAAAAATAAGACAACACAATTGGGAACATAACAAACAAACAAACAAATGAAGACATGAAAGGGCCGTCAAGAAGAGACGAAACCCGCTGTCCGCGGAGCAACGGTGGCGACTTGTTTCGCTGCAACAACAGCTCGCTTGCGGGAAGCGAGACGGGGGCATTGCATCCGTCGGCTTCATCCTCCTCCTCCTCTTTCCGCGAACCGGACGACGGGTCTCGTCCGAAGCCGGGGCTGCAGTCTTGGTGTCGTCGTCCGCTCCTCTCTCTGTGCGGGCCGAAGAGAGAGGGAGCGGGGAGTGTAGGGTCGGAGGAGGCCAGGGACGAGCGAGGGTGCTACCACATGTTGTGCAGGTGCAGGTTCCGGCTGAGTACCGAGCGCACGTCACTTGTGAAGCGCAGCGCATCCAACACGGGTAGCAGGTTGAGCAAGGCCATGTCCCTCGGATCCGAGAACCACGACTTGATCGGGATGGCGTTGTCTGTGGGCAGGAACGGTGACGAGTGCTTAAGAAGGAGCCAGAAGAAAACGCAAATACTGCAAAACCTCCAGTATAGCTACATTCAGTTCCGGGACTGTTTGATACATGGTGCCAGTGTGTCCTCTCGTCATAAGACAGAAGAGAATACTATGCACCTGAGCGCAGTCAAATGCAAATGTTTGAACCAGTCTTAAGTGCAACACAAAAAACTTAGTTGTACGGCAAAGACAATATGAGTTGGGAATTGCAAATGTTGTGGTTGCCGCTTCTCTGACTAACAAGACGTCTGCTATCCCCTCGCAGTGTCTGCAGACCACCAGAGGCCAGATTCACGAAACAATCTTACGCCAAAAATGTGTGTAAGACAAAACTTAAGAAAAAATTCATATTCACGAAACGAAATTTTCGTAAGTTTTGCGCAGGTTACGACGAAATCCTACGACAGCTCCGAAGCCGTCTTACGCATTTCTTACGATCAAATCAGCATGGCCGACAGCGTCGCTCAGTTGTTGGTCGCGACGACCAACGGACGTTTATTTTTCTACGTGCGCTTCTCACGCGTCCCGACTTCAAGCAGCAAGAAAAAAGTAAAAAGTACTTGAAATAGACCACGACGAACAAGAACGCTGGATCCACAAACACCCGGAAAAAGCTCCAACGGCCACGATTCCACCGACACCGACCAAGCGAGCTCGGCAGATAGGCCTAGCAGGCACTCCGAGTCGGCGCAGCGGTGCTCTGACGGTCCTTGGCCAAGACCGTCTGCCCACGACCGGCTGGCGTGCTGAATGGAATATGCCCGCGCAAGCCTTGTGAACCCTTCCCGTGTTATAGTTTGATCGCTGACCTCAATTTTAGATTAAGAGGTCAATCTCTTCCTCTTGTCATCTCCTTGTTTTCCGAGGCAGCGGTGACGAACGCTGTCGTCGAAAAGGGGCTCTCATCGATTCTATCTCTTTGTTTTGTGTCATATAGAGCTCAAATAAATGCCATATGGATTACCTTCGCAACAAGGTATGTACACTTTGTTATTAGTATTTCATTTTTATTCTGACACGACTGCACCTCACTGTCGATCGCTATAACAGTTCGTGGGTCGCAATGCCGGTCCAACCTTTCTTTGCCGGGTGTCACGTCAGCATCGAGTTGCAACCGTAAAGGATCGGTCCCGAAGCGCTTATCAATTCGCGGTCCAACAGCGCGAATCCAGCGCTTCGATCAAACGCGCGCGTCCGCTCCGAGTCTGAACAGGTATTACGTGGCTCTTGCTGACACTCTCGTAGTTCAAACATATCTTTTTTAACGTCGGTTCACACCTGCATTCCCGAGGCCGTGAAGAACGCTGCGGCAATTTGTTTCCATCTACGTCGCTTTGGAAACGACTGACACGGGCCGTCTTTTACCAACGATGACAGTTGTGTTGACTTCGTAGCGATCGAGTTCGTAGCAGTCAACGGAGGCGGTTACGCATCCCGGCCTCGGCATTCAGGCGTGTTTAAATCGTGTTAGCGTCGACATATCACTGCACGGACACGAACCCCAGACAAGCGGTGACAGAAAGGCCGCCTGTATTTGCTATGAAAAATCCACGTGCTCCGAACGGCTCCTAACCATGCCGAGCTCTCCGATTGGTTGTTCGTGGTGCCGAAAACGCCGTCGCCATAGCAACAGCACCGGTAAGTTCTAGTTTTTCCGTACGAGAACGTCGCTTTCCTTCTCTCACTTAAGAACGCGTTCGTGAATACCAATTTCTCCTCTTCTTACTATGTTCTTAACTTAAGAACTTCTTAGCTAAGTTGTCGTAAACTAAGAAGCTCTTCGTGAATCTGGCCTCAGATGAATAGACTACAGTCATAAAAAAATGTGTCGCGAATCACCCTGCAATTGTGAAGGCCCGTTCACACTCTTGCAACCGAGTACGACCGAGAGAACCAAGATCTGTTAAAACTTCTTAATATTTCTTAGGACGATGGAAGATAGAGCTAGTGGTGCTAAACCACTAGCGCTAAACCAAGCGTTTAGTGTAGTTAGTCTCAGTTTTACATTTGAGACTTTCTAGAGAAGGGACCCCATGCTTTCTGCTTTTCGTAAACGTGCATCTTCAGCTTTGATTTCCTAATGTGACTACTTTAGGCCCCTCACGGATGTGACGATGAAATGTAATATTACACCACACTTACTTGCATTTGTCAATGGAAAAAAAGAGCAAGCACACTCTCGCTTTTGCCGCTCAATTTTCTCGAAAACTAATCAAGTTCAACATTTCTTGAAAAAAAAAACAACAACTTCATACAACGGTTTCTGTTTGTCTGACAATTTCGGTAGCAGCATTATTAGGCAATTCTTTATTTTTCGACTTCTAGAAACCCAAGTTCATAGCTCTATCTTTTGAGGCTGCTCCTACTGAGCAAGTGTTCATGCAGCCGGGGCGAGTCCTAAAGAGCTCGCGCTTGCAGTAAAGTGGTGGGATTTCCGTACTGGTGATTAACATGAGGAAGAGCTCAAAAGCAAAAATTAAGGCAAAAGAATACTGTGTCCAAAAGAAACAGAATAGAGAAAACTATGTGAACACGCTACAAGTGCAGAGCTATGTTTTAAGCGCAAATAAACTGGTGACATGAGTCGGCCATCACTTATGACGCATGAAGTGCTTGCGACACAGGAACAAAGGTTCGCAGCCACTTGATACTTGGGGGCCGCGTCCCAGCGAGTCGCAAGCACCCACTGGCCCCGTGTTTGAGACCCATGGCTTAGATGAACCCACCAACAGAAAAGAACGATAGAAGAATCAAACCTTTTTCAATTTCTTTTTTTCTGAAGTTTTTAATGTTTATTATTGCCAATGCTCGTCCTTCTCCCTCTCACTGTTAGAAAGTAAAAAGGTCTCGCTATTCCGAAGGAAGAAGCAAATGCATCAATAAACAATTGGCAAAAATGAAGTTTCTAGCAAAAGCTAACACCCTCCTCTCATCCTCTTCCTTTCTCTTTCAAAGTTCTGCACCACTGCTGTCAAGTTAGCTCAGTGGTTCATTCGAGTTCAGTGTTCAGTGCAAGCACCTCTTCCTTCTTTGTTTCTCTTTCTTTTTTTTTCATCCTTCCACAGCAACGTAAGAAACACCGACTGGTTCCACTGCGCCATGATGGTGAAGTTTAATTGCAGCGCCCCCCTGTTTGATACTTGAGGCGGAGTCTTGTTTCCCTTTTGTTTTGCAACTCTAGCTTGCCACTTGGGCCGCCCCTCTCCTGCGTGGGGCAGCGAGTGTGATGCGCTGCTTCTGTTTGTCACGTGTGTGTTACTGCTGGCAGTCCGGGACAAAAGCATGCGTCCATCTTTTGACACTGCAACCCTCTGCCTTCATTCACGTAACCTTACATTAGATAACGGTTTAAATCAATGAAGTGATCACGACGCCAGCTGTCATCGAAATGAGTGAGACAGACACGCGTTGCGCTGCTTAAAAGAGTAAGTCGTTTTCTTGTGGTCAACCACGTGTGCGCTCATCTTTTCTTGTCGAGACGGTTAGGTTCACAGTAAAGGCATAGTCCTGCTTCCTTCATACTGTATGGGCAGGGTTTGAGTTGAAAAGATTGTCTGCTAAAGACGCCGGCTCTCGGTGCCGTATGCTTGTTCGTTGGCACAGTTGGCATCGCGACCGCTTGCGCCATCTCTTGTCTCCCGTGCGAAACGGTGCCGTATTGTTTGAAGACCAGTGGCTTCGCCGCATTTCCATAGGAGCTAAGCCTTTTTCTTTTTTTTTACTTTTTCCTTAGGTAAATTCGCTCTTTGCAAATTTTACAAAAAAAAAATGCACCATCTGTGGGCAACGCTGCACAAAGTCGTAGCGCGATAGGTTAAGAAACCGAATTTTGCGGTCGATTTAAAGAACCTGGCTATTCCTTGATACACCCAGTATATACATTGTGTGTGAGTGTGTGTTTGTGTGTGTGGGGAGGAAGGGGGAGAAATGTTTGTCATATTCAAAATCTCTTAAAGGGATACTTCAACAAAATTTGAAATATTCCTGTCGTGTTCAAAAATAGGTTGAATATGATCCAAAATATCCGTAAATGACAATCGCACGTTTGTATTTTGATCCTGGTGGCTGTATTTTTCGTTATAAACGGCCCACTCTGGCAAGCGCTCGGAGAAGGCCCAGCTTAGAGCACATGACATCCAACGCAATCGTGACGTAGGTCGTCTCGAAACGAGCAAAGCTACGGCGAAGCTGACGTCGAGAGGATGGCCTAGTCGTTCCATCCACCGAAGCGGCTGCTTTTGTACGAATTGTGAGTGACGTGTTAATCTTCTATAATCTTGTAGAGGGACAATAGCGACTTCTACGACACACAAAAGGGATTTTCGGGAAGAGGGGAGTTCCTCGTTCCCCTCTTCTTTCGTCGTGGCCGGAGGCGAGACAACCTCCATCACTAGCTGTCAAGGTTCCTAGACGGGCATTACAAACGAGGCGTTAGCGACATCCACCAGGTGCCCATTGCTAATCGTTTATTTCGTTTTAAAATTCCTTTTCGAGACTTTTTTAACAAGATATTGGTATGTTCCATATGATACTGCTCCTTTGAACACATATACCGTAAAATCCCGTAAGGGCGCCCTCCCCTGAGAGATCGCCCATCCCGTTTTTCTGGCTAAATACCTGTAACATAAAAATTCCAAAACATCGCCCACCCCCGATTCCCGTTGGACGTCAAGCGATGTCCGATGGGAATCGCGCATCAACGGCGCGATCGGCGGTACCGGTTGTAGGAGAAGCGAGTTCATAGCGGGTTCCCGCGTTTTTGTCTGCGATCTGCACGCGATGTCGGCTCGCGTAACAGGCTAGTTGTTCCCTTGTGTATATTGCATCGTGAAATACGAATCTGCTGCGTGTCGCGATTTGCGGTATCCGTTCCCGAGTTGATAGCGAATTACTGTGTTTTTTCCCGCGATCCGCGCAGCGCAATATCGATTTTTAGTTTTAAGTAACACGCGCGGGTTGTTCCCGCGTGCATATTGCATCGTGAAATGCAATTATTTTGCGTCCGCGATCTGCGGTATTTGTTTCGGTGACATGCGAGTTTGTAGCGTATTCCCGCACTTTTGTCCGCGATCTGCGCGCGCGATATCGGTTCCCGTGAGAGGCAAAATTGTACCGGGTTCCCGCGTCTTTATTGCACCATAAAACTTAAATCTGCGGCGTCCGCGATCTTCGGTATCCGTTCCCGTGAGATGCGAGTTCTCGGCGGGTTTTCTGCGAGTACTTCGCACCGTGAAACGCAAATCTGCTGCGTCGGCCACTTGCGGTATCCTTTCGCGTGACACAGAAGTTTGCAGTTAATTCCCGCGTGTTTATCGCATCGTGAAACGTGAATTTGCCCTGTCCGCGATCTGCGATATCAGTTCCCGCGTCACGTGGTTTGTAGCGGCGCTTATCATTAATTTTTGATAAAGTTTTGCTGTGGCATCCCCAAAGATAGCCCACCCCATGTTTTTCACCATTTATCTTTTCATTTTGGGTGGGCGTCCTTACGGGATTTTACGGTAGACCAAAAAATGAGCGCCGAAATTTCGTTGTAGTATCCCTTTAATATGTTTGCCAATACCGGTCCAGATCCTTGTTTAATTTGGTGATGAGGTTAAGAAATTTTTCAACGGTACCACGCTTTTTGGACAAAGTGTTTTAAAGCTCCGCCAAAAGCAGATTAACGTAAAATACCATGGAAGCACCCAGTTCAGTCAAGCACCCACTATTAACATTTCCGAAACTTGGGAATAGTGGAAATTATATGTTAAGCACCCGATTTGAACGGGCAAGTGCCCATGCCTAGTTAACCCAGTTTTCAGTGAAAGCGAGGTGGGCGTTCCCCCGGTATTTTACGGTACATTTTAAAAGCTCATATCTCGTATGTAACTTAAATTTGCGGATATTTGTTTATTTTTTTATCTTGAAGGTAAACGTTCGGCAGCCTGGTTAGGAATAGACATTTTTTCATCTTGTTTAGATAGAAAATCTTACCACTTGCAGCTTCTTAAGATTTTATAGTATTTTATTTCCAAAACTATCACTTCTGACACTAATTTATATCTTTTATTAGAGCAAATTGATCCTCTACTGAACCTTTAAATCCCTGTTATACAAGAATAAATATAGCCACTTAAAGGGACAATGAAGGCAACTTCGGATATTTTTTTTGCGATTGAACTGGGTTCCAGGCACGTCTCAGGCCACGTTGCCCGAATTTCAGCCGAAACCGGCGCTTGTGTGCCGCACAAATCAATTAAACAGACGTGGTAATAATCGCACCGGGATCGACTGGGGCGACGCCTCGAGAGTCGCGGGAGAAGCCAGGAGAAGCGGAGCTCAGGTGACTGTTGAGGGGGCCAAGAAGCGCGACGTCACAAAAGACGCGTCAGCGATTGGTCGAAACGAAAGACGTGCCCTCGGTCACGTTTTGGTTCGCGATTTTTAGGAATACTGTTTTAATTTCCGCTTGAATAACCACGAAAAGTATAAATCGGACCAGAAATGGTGACTAAACCATAAATAAAGCAGCATGATTGTTTTTTTCTTTGCTACGCTGGACGCGTAACGGGCAACGAGCAACTATGGGCAAACAAAATAAAATAAAAAAAGAACACGGTACTCGAAGGACTCTGCAAAATGGTAGCTGTAGATGGCTGTTCTAACGGTCGACTGAAGACCAGTATTCGTTCGGGCGACGCTAGTTTTCACGTGTGGGTTGCTGTTTGTGTTCTTTGACGACGAAAGAGGACGTCCGCGGAGGAACCGGATCCCGGAACGGCCAGATCGCTACCGCTTTCCCCTCGGCACCTCCCTCGCGTCCGTCCTTCGGCGTGCGGGCCGCTCATTGCCGGCTGGGCGGTCTCCGTCGGGTCCGCCACACACGTACTCCCGTTCCGTTGGTGTTCGGTCAGTGAACGGAAGCTCGAACTCGCTCGCGAGAGCGGCATTGCCGTCCGTGTTGACAGATTCGGCGAAACGACCGCGCCACCGCGCTGCTATAACCCACCGCGGTTACCAGAGTCTCGATCTCCTAAATACTACCGATACCGACTATTCACACTTGACGTCACTCCCTACGTCACCTCCGTTTTCGGAGGCCCAGAAACAAGAATGGAGATTGTTCAGTTTCGGTTTCTTTACTTCTTTCGTAGGCACAAAAATATGCGACACAAATGTATACAAAAAATTGGGCAGCATGCTATGTTCCCAAGAAACATAAAAACACCATTCAAAAATATTAAATAAAATTGTCTTCATTGTCCCTTTAATTACTTTCGTCAATTTGCCAGAAGAAGAGTTAAATGGTCAGCTAATTTTTGGTGCAACTGTGTCCCGAAGTTTTATCTTGTTTTTGAAGAGTGATTAGATTTTGGTGACAACCTAACATCTGCTAATAAAACGCAACTTTATGCTTAGCACAGCAGCTTGTTTGGGTTCGGTAGCGGACGTCATCACTAAATAATTAAGAATCAAAAGATTTAGTATCTGCGGTAAACGAATGATCAAAAAGTAAATGTTGAAGGAAAACCACCTGCTAGCATGGAGCACCCCTAATAGTCAAATGGTATCGAGGCCCAGACAGCGAGAAGTTGGATTTACCTTCAAATGAAGTAGGCGATCTCAGCTACCGATGGGAAAATTAGTCAGCGCAGTACGACTACAACAAGGACTACATCCCGAGCTTGTAGTTGCCTTAAAATCACGAAACAATATACAGTCAATTAAGCTCTCAGTTTACAAGAAATTTTTTTCTTTTCCCGTCCCGCTTTATTGTTTTTGCAGCGCGAAACCAGACGACGAGCGACGTGACAATAACTATATTAATTTGACCGTCCGTCATGTGTATAAGGCTGTTCATTAACAGAAGTTATCATTTTAAAGACGCTGGAACGTGACAATTTCCACTCTAAGCTTAGTGGCAGGCCAATTGTGCGAGTTCCAGGTATAACTCTACAAGTTTTGGCAAAAAAAAAAAAAAAAATAGAACTTCAATATTACTTTTATTTTTTGGGTGGGGGGCAAACTATTTCACTTCGGGCATGAGCAAACCATTTCACTTCGGGCAAGGGCATACTATTTCACTTCAGCCCCCCTCCCTCCCTCCCTCCCCTTCCCAAAAAAAGGAAATCCTGCGTACACTGTTGGCCGATAGTTCAAGTTGTGACACCACAAATAGGAACCGCAAGAAGGAAACATCCAAACGTCTCGTCGCCAATAGTCAACGACACGCAACCGAAGTGTGGCGGAAGGCACGCTGTGCACGCTGGAGACCAAGTGTTAGAACGGCATGCCCCGTCATTCTCATTTTCTTTGCAACCACAGCAACCGCACTGTCCTCAAGATTACGGCCAAGTCTAAAATCTCCACTTGTCTGCTACTAATTTACACGGGCTCTCCACTTACAAAATATAGAACTGTTTAAAAAATTAAAAAATCCTCCCACACAGTTTGTGCCTCTTTCCTCGGGAGAGCACCTCGACAGCGCACGACAGGAGAGCACCGACAAGAGAGCACACGACACAAGAGCGCTATCAAGGCCAATAAAAAAGTAATATCGCAATTAATTTTTTTTCTTCTTTAATTGGCAACAGCAGTTATTTGCAGGACAAAATTGTACAATGCGTTGGAAAGATGGCAGAATCCAACCGTAGCCTCCGAGATTCGTCTGGTGTGCAATTCTGTCTGGGGCCATTTTGTATGGGACGATGTTGGCCGGTATTTATTTTAATGCGAAAGCATTAACTGTTTTATGGAGGGAGCAGACGTCATCAGCTGTGAAACCATGCAAAACGGCACCTTAATGAAACCACACGCAAAGCTAGCCAACGGCACCTTTTACACTTCGATCCCATTGGCTGGCGCGTGTCGATGAGGCTCCCATTGGCCGCTGCGCGCTCAGCTTGTGTAGTGTCATCCTGACTGTGTTATCACACTGTTGTGTTATCACTGATCACCGCGTTCGTTCGCCTCTTAAAGGTTGTACAGCGCGTGGCAATAAATACGGCGCATGGAATAAACCAAGGGGTTCCCTCTGCTGGGAACTATGTAGCTGTCTGTTCCTTCCTCGTGCCGCAAGGCACACGACAGTTTGAACGATCGCTCACCCAAAGGCGCAGCGTGTCTGCGAGACAGCGGCTCCACCGTTCCACGCCCAAGGTCAGCGCGTTGTAAGCCGCAGATTAAAGAAGGGAGCGAAGAGCGGCGTGCGTGCTTTCACATTCACAACTCATAAGAAGTGCTTAGGTGTACCTCGAGCCTTTTGTTTTGCAACCCCTTGCCCGTTTTGTGATGGGGTTAGTGAACTGGTCTATTAACACTTTCCCTACCATGGACGACCTGGGGTTGTCTACACTGTTTGTACCGCTCCCCCAAAGACGAGCTGGGCTCGTCCATGTTGATCGGGCTCCAATACGCTACCATGGACGAACTGGACTAGTCCACGTGTTTCTAGTTAGCTTTGCCGTAAATAGATGGCGCTTCATGAAAAATAAAAACTTGGTAAATCTCTGAATTTGGCAGAAAATTGTTCCAACGCAGGCAACAGGGGGTGTAAAAATAGCAGCGTCAACTTCTGGTAGCTGCGTTCGTAGTGACGATCTTGCCTCAGAATTGGGGCAAAAACGAAGATATTGTGACGTCTCTTCAGATTCGGAAGGCGAGAAAATGTATCTTTCATCGGACAGTGAGAGCGATGCAACTGAGTTATTAGATTTTAGCTCAGACGACCCTGATTCTGATGAGGAAATCGTGTCGTCGTGTCGGCATTGGACTAGAATCAACGTAAAAATCCCCCTTCAGTCCCTCCCAATTTTGCGTTCACTTTGCGTGCAGGCTGATGTGCACTGTCTGCAGTACTGCTATGCCCGGCCTGAGCGTCCACGTGCAAGGTGATGCGAACTGTACGCGGTAAGGCAGTGAAGCCGAAGTTTAGTCCCCTTTTCTTTTTCAGTGTGTTCAAAGTCTCCTCATACAATTTTTCTGGCATTTGTTTTTGGCCTTTGTATTGCATATTAAATCTACAGGGCACATCAAATAAAATCATTTATATTTTCAAAAAAATTTTTTTCAATATTTTTGCGGTAGGCATAGGGCTATTTGTTTGTAATTGGCATCAAAATATGATGATGCCCACGCCTTGGGCTACTTTGGGGGTATTTTCGAGTCGTCGCACAAAGTCAGCAGCAAATAGCCTCGAATAAAGTTTGGCCAGTAAAAACGTAAGCAAGATTTTATTTGGAATATCCAGGATATCATCACATACCCAGTTTCTGAAAGCAGTTTCTAAAAAAATTAGCACAAAATTGTCCCAACAATTTGCACCGAGCCCATGAAGACGACCTCTTGAATGCTGCCTTCTTTACTGAATAGGAACCCTCTAGGTAGCTTTATACTTGTGAATACCATCCTCAAAACTTTCCACAGCGTGCACGTGTACTTTCGTGTCGTTCACTCCACCGTCGGCGCTCTTCTGTTGTGCGCCGTCGATCTCTACAGTCAACCATCCCCATCAGCAACAAACATTAAACAAAAACTTAAAAAAAAAAAGTTTATTTTAGGAAAGCTTTTGCAGTACTATTGGTCATTCAAGAAGTGATTTGTGATTTCTGAAATGCTCCCTTGCTCGGAAGACATGTCTAAAGGGATCCAAGCCGGAAGCCCCTCACCTGGGTAGGACCGGTATGCGCCGGGCGAGTTGTCCAGGATGAAGATGCTTGACAAGTCTTGCGTGATGGCCGAGAGGTCTTTGGTGTAGCTGCCATAGTCCAGCGTACAGTGCTGCAAAGCAATGTAGGCAGATGCAATAGGGCATACCCAGTGCTCAGCAACAATGGGTTTTAGCACAATGTATGAATGTAGTTAAGGGAAGCTGAAGCCCTTTTAAAAATAAACAGAGGTGAAATCAGCCTTCTACACTACACTACCCCCAATGCTTGGGATTCCCACATGGGGGATCCCACTTGGGGGATCCCCGAGCACCCAGTGTCGTCTCAAACACCTCAACTAAAGTGTTCTCTCAGTTTGAGCAGTATTTCAGCGAATCTGTGCCCTGCATTGGCTCATAGCTGTTCACGTCGCAGCTATGAGCCAAATAGTGTGTGCATTATTGGTAACGAAATCTGTAGGCCTCCCTACTGCTTTAAATGTAACGATGCCAAGGGTTGGGGGGGTGGTGCCGTGCAATGTGAGCCCGCGCGCATTCGCTCGGGACGAATTATCCGATGCAGAGTCTTGCCGAGTTCGAACCATCGAACTTTTCCTCCCATAGAAATGTATGGGCGCTCGCCGGGACTGTTGAACACGATCGAATTAAACGAAAAGTCGAATTAACCGAGGTCGAACTAACGAAAGTTTATGTATAGACGTTTTCGCTTACTCTTGTCCCCAGCCACCCAATAGACATATCCTGAATGGGCAATGAAAAAATAATAAAACGCTTTAACCTGCAAATAGTAAAAAAATAGAGGGGAGACAAAACGAGAATGGGTGACGGTTACGCTTAGATCCTAGATGTTTTCTATTGGCGTGGCGACGGGAAGACGATGTTTCCCCGTCGCCACTCCACGCCAGGAAAACAATGTTTTTGGCCCACACTGGAAGTGGCAACATTTCTAGATGGCGGCATCCTTGTGAAAAAGGTCTATAAACTCTCCCAAAGCGCTTTCTGACCTTGATCTTACAAAAAAAAAAACTTTGTTATCCTAAAAATAGACATGGCAAGGTGACTGTTTCATTTCATTTTACGTCTAGGACTGCACTATGAACTAGTCACTGGATAAATAACTTATGCGAGTTTCCATGTTTTCATAAACGGTCCCTTATCTGAGCAAAAAAAAAAAAAAACAATACATGCCTCTCCAATTGTCTGCTCCTGATGTTACCAACAAGCGAACCTGGCACAACAATGCAAGAGGGAGGGGCAAATTCCTTGTATAATGAAGGCCTTGTTGACGTTTCTGGCTGCCACAGCTTTCGACATGTTTCCTTTTATTGCCACAACAGTTTACATGAGAGAGTCAAAAGTTGGTAGTTCCAAAAATCTGACATAGTGACTCATTTCTAATGACGATTGCCTTCACTCTCTCCTCCTGTAGACTTATTTTCTGAAAATTGCTCGACGATACGAACAATGTTGTAAAAAAAATGAAAGACGTTCGCAACTCCCTGTAACGCCGAATTAGAGCGCAGCTCTTGAGGAGGAAGAGGGGAGGGTACGGAGGGGGACAGTATGCCCCTCCTCCTTCTCCTCCTCCTCTCTTGCTCCACTACCATGTAGCGGGAAATTTTCGCTACATTTCCCGTTGAAATCAGCGAAAAAATTACGTGCTAAATTTAGAGGAAAAAGTTTTCCGCTAAATTCAGCGGGAATTTTTCCGCTAAATTTAGCAGGGAATTTTTTTCCGCTAAATTTAGCAGGGAATTTTTCCGCTAAATTTAGCAGATAATTCTTTTCCGCTAAATTTAGTGGGAAAATATTTATGCTAAATTCAGCGAGGACTTTTCGCTACATTTCTTGCTAAATTCAGCGCAAAAAAATAAATAGCGGGAAAAATTTTCAGTTGCCAAAACAAGCAGGGAAATTTTTCTGCTAAATTTAGCGGGGAAAATTTTCTGCAAAATTTAGCGGGGAATTTTTTGCACAAAATATAGCAGAGAAATATTTCCGCTAAATATAGTGCAGGGTGGAACTCATGAAATGTACTTGGGAGCAGCCACAGGAGCAGCTGAAACAGCTACTTTGGAGAGGGTTGGGAGCAGCTAAAACTACATTCTGGACAAGGCTAGGAGCAGCTCAGATCAGTTTTCATTACACTTCAGCTTGTGTCTTAGACAAGCACGGGAGCAATTTCAATTGTGCTTAACAGCACAGATGAACATGAGTGGTTAGGGACCTAGGTAGATGGGATAACAGTGTAACAGATGCGAAAACTTGAAAATTTGTGAGCCTTAATGAGAACCGAAAAGCAAGTACCATATGTTTCTGAAGATAGTGACCCTAATATTTTCTGAGTGGCTTTCAGCTGCTCAAAATGCAAACCAGCACTGCTTATCGCACAACCCACACGTGTTCGACATAGTAAATATATGTGCGAACCACGTGACGCGCCCAGGCAACGGACGTGCAGTTGCGCGGAGGAACAGGGCAACAAATTTCGAGTTTATCCTATTGTGCAACTCAATATCGAAGCAGCAGACTACGATTAACGGAGTTGTCATATTCGAAGCGATAAGCAGGAGCAAGGTTAAAGTATGCCGAGCTGATCTACCGCTCGCATGAGAGCTGCTGGCCAGCAAGGTTTCGGATCGGACCGTGTTTCAGTTCTATCAAATCACGATTTATCTCACGGGAATGCGGTTCCAACTTTTAACGATGAAGTACTAAAAGGAATCTTTTCTTCATTTGTTTTTACCTAGCTGACGTTCGGATGCCGGGCCGCAGAGCCTCACGCAATCCGACGCATAACGACTCGACCTCACCTCGGCCGAGCTTTTCTACTAATTGTGCTAAGCACAATTTATCAGAAAACATTTTCTGATAAATTTAGCGAAGAATTTTTCGCTAAATATAGAGGGAAAATTTTTTCGCTAAATTTAGCGGGGAAAGATTTTTGCTGAATTTAGTTGGCAATTTTTTCAGCTAAATTTAGCAGGGAAATTTCCCACTAAATTTAGCAGGAAATTTTTCCTGCTAAATTTAACCAAAAAAATCATTTTTCGCAAAATTTCGTATAAAAATTTTCCTCCTATGCCTATTTCCTCCAATGACATCACACGTGACGTTACGTGTGATGTCATTGTGAAAACGTTTCATGATGCAACGCGCAATTACGCTGACGGAGGCGGCGACGCCACTCAAGCCGGAAACAGGTGCCTAAGAGATTCGCTCTAGAAATCTTGGGTGGAACTACACCACAATGTCAAAAGCAAAATGCAGCTTGGATGCACAGCATTAATAACCTTGTATTACACGAAAGAACAGTGTCAGTGAAGCATGTAATGTAAAAGAAAAAAATACTAAGACCAAAATGGGCTAAGACAAGATCAGGAAGACAAAGGGATATAAAGAGAACAGGGTTCTACAAAAACACGCCATGTGCACGCCTCTATGTCTCAAATTTCATGGCGAGTTCACCAGCTGCGCCAGCTGGAGAAAGTGCATATCTGCTGCTACGCATTATTTTGTTTTCCCGCAATGCACACAATAAGGGGGAGGAGTGCACTTCCAGACGCTTTGACACGGGGGCATGTGTCGCCCATTACGACAGACAAAAATGCAGCTTCGTTCTGTGGCTACTTAGTATTGAAAACTCACAAAAATAGGACAGCAGCCATTTTGAAGGTTCATGCTATATGCTGTGTAACTTCATAAACTGTCAAGAAATAGCCAGCTGCAGTGACCCTAGTCCTCTTTTGAGCGAAAACTGTACGAGGAAAAAAGTAATTAGAATCGGGTAAACCGTTTGATGGCAAAACCTTTAACAAAGCAGGAATTCTCAAACTTGTTGATCTCAAGAGCCCTTACATACTTTGAGTATGAGCTTACAAAACACCGTTCTATCAAGTCTCGCAGTTCGGAAGCTTACAAACTATGTCAACATTATTACACAGCATTCAGAGCAAGAAAAACGCACGGCACAGCTATGCATAAATTACCGTATTTACTCGCAGAATGAACGCACTTTTTTTCCCGAAAAATCGAGGCAAAGTTGGGGGTGCCTTCATTACGCGAGGTACAATTTTTGCGTCCGTATTTACTGGCATAATGAACGGACCTTTTATCCCGCTAAAATCGACGTAACTTCTTATCTCTTTGCGCGCGACGCGGTGACTCCAAAGCCAAACTGCGATGCATGCGCAAAAAAAAAAGCCCCTCTCCATGTCTTTTTTTCTTTCTTGCTTCCGTGTTTGTTTGCTTTTTTTCCCTGCCTTTCGCAAGTTGTTTTGTTTGCCCACGCTGCCCATGCTTTCGCGACCTCGCTGCACCAGGATAGAAAAGTGCGTTCATTTCGAGGGCTTCTGGCTTCTCTTTCCAAAGTGCGAGGAGGCGAGGGCAGGATCTTCATTACCTGAGCTTTGCTTGGGCAAGGGCTTCTCTGCTTTTCTTTATCTCCTTGCGCGCGGCGCGCGACCATTAAACCAAACTGCGTCGTGCGAAAAAAAAAAAAAAAGCTCCTCTTTATGTTGTTTTTTAAGGCAGCTGTAACGCTGCTTGAGATCGTCTGTACACCTAGTTGTGGGTATGTAGCCACTTCGAGGTTTAGTTTATGAATGGCTCAAGAGATGGCGTGTTCCGGAATTAACTTTATGTAGAGATGACAGATGGCGCTTAGCTCATGTTGCGGAGCGGAGAGCGCGCAAGGCGGCGGCAGCGCGCGCTCGCAGACAGAATCCAGCCGTGCGAGAGCGAGGCCGAAGCATGTCGTCAGGCTGCGCGTCGACGCCGCCAAGATCCGGCCGTGCGAGAGCGGGAAGCCGAATCGCGTCGTCAGTCTGCTCGGCGACGCCGCCAAGATCCGGCCGTACGAGAGTGGGAAGCCGAAGCGGCACGGCAGCGTCGCCAAGATCCGGCCGTACGAGAGCGGGAAGCCGAAGCGGCACGGCAGCGGCGCCAAGAGGATCTGCAGAACGTCAGGGAACGGGAAGCGGCAGAAAGCGCGCGTATCGGCAGGCAGACCCCGATGCAGCGAGAGCTCGTGAGGCGTCTGCAAAACGCATCAGGCGAGCTCAGCCCGAAGGTGCCGACGCGCGGTTTAAGCGAGACTTTCTAGACGTTTCGTTCGGCCATAGCTGTGGTGTGTGTGATAGATTGTGGTTTGTATACACACACACACAGTGTTTCTCACGTCTTTACATGGCGATGAGTGGGCGAATTAACGGAAGAATCGCTGGTTTACCGACGATTCACTCCGGAGCTTCGCCCACTCATCATCATTCACCACGTGGATATGCTGTGACTTTTTATTAATTCCGTGGATTCTTTTTTTTTTTTTTTGCCGTCTTTCGCAGGCTGTTTTGCTTTGCTTAGGCGAGGGCTTCACCGCTTCTTTTCCTATCTTCTTGCGCGCGACGCGCGACCCCAAAACCAAACTGCGCTGTGCAAAAAAAAAAAAAAAAGCTCCTTTTTTTTTTTTCTTGCTCTTGTTCTCGTGGATTTTTTTTTTTTTGCCGCTTTTCGCAAGTTGTTTTGTATCGCTTTGCTTAGGCGACCGCAACCCAAAATCCAAACTGCGCTGTGCTAAACAAAAAAAAAAAATCACTTTTTTATGCTTTTTGCTTCGTTGGATCTTTTTTTATTTTTTTAACGCCTTTCACAAGGCGTTTTGTTCGCTCATGCTGCAAATGCATTCGCGACCTACGCTGCACCAGGATAGAAAAGTGCGTTCATTTTGCGCGCGTGTAGGGAGGGGGTCAAAATTTTGACGCTCCGAGTTGGGGGTGCGTTTATTATGCGAGTGAAAAAAAAAGTCGAAATTTTGAGAGCCGACTTGGGGGGTGCGTTCATTACGCGAGTGCGATCATTGTGCGAGTAAATACGGTATGCTCAAACTACAAAACGCTTTACCAGCATCGAGAAAAGCTGCAGGCTTGAGGGATTCTGGGTCTAGATCAAAGAACTAGTGGACTGCTGGGAACCCTATGTCAGAACTCAAGCCATAAAGCTTCCAGTTGCAGGCCTTCAGTTTATCCACTCATTTTTGCTCCCGTAAAGAAATTACGATTGTGCCATGTGTTCGTTTAGACGGCAAGAAGTTAGTCGGCCCCAGTGGGCGTCTGGTATCTCCGCCATAAGCGAGAAATTTAGCTGGTGCAGTACTGACCGCTAGCCTGGGGTCTTTAACGTGCACAATGCAGTAGTGATACACGACCGCACGCCACTAGAATACTCATCCAGATCGAAACGGGTGGGGGGTGTTGATGGAACCAGGATCCTACGGTTCTGCAGCGCAGCGTTCACTACACTTCTTCAGAGTTGCGGTTGGGACGCATCAAAGAACATTGGGGCCCTGGGCTAAGGGTGTTCCATGAGGCCCCTAACAATGATGATAATATTGACTATGAGGATGATGATGGTGGTGGTGGTGGTAAGACAATGACGGCAATATCTAAATTTCACACCCTCAGGAAACACAGATATCGTTTGTTTTATGATACGTCTTGGGCAGTTTCTGTGTCGGTAGATTCAATTATTAGGAAATTCGAGTTTCATTGGACGGAAATGATGCAGAGGAAACTGTTGACTAGAGCTGCTGCTTCAAAAATAGTTGATCGCTCCAGCACTGCGATAGGGTAATAGGAGATATTTCAAGCTCTTCTTCTAAATTCGGAAGTGGTCTTGTTTCATCTGAATGCAGTAACTTAGAACTTTACAGCCATTTGGATGTATTACACTAAGCTAAAAATAATAGGTCATATCTAAGAAGTTCCGCGAAACCATTGCAGTGCTCATATCACTAGATGGAGGGGAAGGTGGTCCTCGCACTGGCAGACCACACACTGACTCCAGAATAGCTGCTTGCAGTCAGTTACGAACGAAAATGTTTGAGGACATCTCAAGAGATGGCTAGGAATGCGGGTTTCGGCTAGGAATGCGGGTTTCCGAAGGTTCACCAGTATTTCTTTTTGCTTGTTTTTAACAGGCAACGTGGGCCCTTAAAGGTTTTTTTTTTTTTTTTTTTTTTGCAGCGAAGCAGTTTATGATTATTGTTCCATGGATTTTTTGTGTGCGTCAACAAAACCTCTAAGATGGCTCGCACCGCCCTCCTTTCTCGTCGTTCCAAGCCGCTTGCGTGCCTAGCTTCCTTTCCTTCCATTGGGTGGCGGTCCCATCAAGCGTCTTGTTTCCTCCCGCTCCTCGGGGCGGCGATAGCCCTCAACATGTGTGTGCATACCTTTCGCCACAATGACCACCGATCAAGACAATAAATGTGTTTGTACCTTCGTTCAAAGTTCTGTGTCACGTCTGTGTCGTGTGTTAAACAGCTTCGATGGTCATCCACCTCCACAAAGTGAAATGGCTCATGATCTCTTTTTTTTTTTTACAATCACATTTGGAATTATATTTCACATGTCTTCAAGTGTCTCCTCTACAATAAAAGGTATGGCAAAATACCAAATTCTGATTTGGTCATTTCTTACAAGTTGTTATAATTAGGTCATATCTGTGTATTTATATAAAATTAAAAGTGTTTGCAGCCTAAAGATAAGATTGCTTGTGTTTAAAGGTTTAGCTGAAGCTGCATTACAGTACTGCATCACACTTTATGGTCATTGTTCAGAATACAAAACAACTCAAACACATGGAAAATAACATAGCATATGGAACTTCTCATCAAATATTAGGAACTTAAGAGAAAGCTAAAGAGTTGGGCGTTTTATTTTTAGACTTTTTTTTATACATGCTAATCTCGAATAATTATTTCAGTAATTCCTACAAAACTGCCGTTTATATTGAAAATAGAGACCCGAGACGTACTGAAAGGTACATTATTCGAAAAATATACATATTGTATGGTATGCGAAATATAGAGATCATTAAACTCCTTCCTTATTTAACAAACTTCCAGAATTCCTTTTGAGTGTAACATCCAAAACAATACTTAAAACTAAAAGAATGGTGTCAAGCATCTTAGTTTAACTATTGTAGCCAGACCGCTGTAATTTTTTTTTATGTTTATGTTTTGAGGTGTTTTTCTTTTACGTGGACTGTTTATATCAGATTCTTTTATTTTTCTTTGCTTCTTTGGTGATTTGCAGGGGGTGTTAGGCGAATCGCTGCACAGTGCTGCTTTGCTGTTATTGCTGAATTACATGCGTAAAATGACAAGGAAGGATAGACAAGGGAGACAGGATAGAGCGCTGACTAACAACTGACGTTTAATGAAAAGGAGAAAGAGGAAAAAGAACCCAAGAATGCTTTTAAAACATGCGAAATGAAACCCGCAAAAACATATGCTATAGCTTGAGTTGGCTGAAAATGAATTGCTAATAATACTAAGGTTTGAGCTGCACGCTTAACTGACTTTTAGGAAACGATAGAGTCCCTGGACGACGTGCGTAGAAACTCTGGTAGATAAAAGAAAGAGGAAGTTTACGTTTAAAATATTCACAGGTGCTAAGGATCGTTAAATATCGCGACTTAAAAAATAAAGTTCTTTTGGTGACAAGGCCACGGACGGCGCGCTTACGCAGGCATCCCCAGTGGACAGAATAACCTGTGCCTCGTAGAGCTCGCGAGTTCGTCGTTCCCCGAAACGTTTCAGGATTTTTGTTTTCCTGAACAAGGCGGAGCACTGGCAGTCCCTGACATGTATGGCAAAGTGGCCTGCTGGCGACGACTTTAGTGAAGCGGCATGTTCTCTTAGACGATCGTTCACACACCTTCCTGTCTGACCCACATACACTTTCCCACAAGTGAACGGTATTTCGTATACCACTGCACATTGGCATTCGACGTATCTTTGTTGATGTTGAACTCCGCACACACCCTGTTGCTGCTGCTTGTTGTTAATTTTCGGACACAACTTTTTTAGTTTGTCCGGTGCAGACAACACGACTTTGACGTTAAACTTCGATGCAACTTTCTTAAGGTTGTGGGAAATACGGTGAATGTATGGAAGCACAGCCGGTCGGATATTTGTGTCCCTTTGTATCTTCTGTCGTCCGCGTGAGGTGATAATGGACTCAGCGACGTCATACAAGATTGAACTTGGATAGCCTGAATCTTGAAGACGCTGCACCTGATCATGAAAGCTTTCCCCGCTGAATGTACACAAGATTTCTTTAGCGCCGCATTTAGGGAGTTTTTTACAATTCCTCTCTTAATAATCTTCGAATGTGCCGAATCGTATTGCAGGAGGCCTTTCTTGGACCTTGGAGCGTACTTCCAACAAGTATGATGTTCAAAGAAAGACAGCCGTAGATCCAAGAATTGAAGGACGGTGTTCACCGGTAGCTCATGCGTGAACTTGAGCCCTTGTCCTTTTTCAAAGAAGGTGGATTGTATGGTGTCAAATATTTGTAATTCATTGTCTGCCGGGCGTTGTGTGAGGAGAACCAGGTAGTCGTCCACGTACCTAAAAATACGGGAAACTTGGCCGATGGGAAGGGCATTAGCTATTGCCCGATCACACTGTGATAGAAAAATATCGCAGAGGACCGGAGCCACGCACGACCCTATACAAATTCCTTTCTTTTGCAAGTAAGTCTTGCCCTCAAACTCAACGACCGTGGCAGAAAGGTAGAATTGCAAAAGTTCTAGAAATGATTCTTCCGAAATTCCACATTCGTTTTGAAAGGACGTGGTTCCCTTTGCCTCAATGCACTCTTGGACAGCTGCAAATAATTTTGAATGTGGGATCGAATAAAACAGGTCTTCCACATCGAGCGAAAATCCGTACCTGACTGTCGATGTATCGTGCTGAAGGTACTGTATAACCTCCTCGGAGTTTGGTATCAGAAATGGATCATTCAGTACGAGGTTAGAAAGGTGACGGAGTAAGTAGCGTGACATCAACCCTTGCCATGATCCCTTTTCAGTGACAACGACCCGAAAAGGACAACCGTCCTTGTGGGTTTTGGCTGTAAAAAACATGTCTAAATGATCTTTCTTTGTAGTCGATATCAGCTTCTTCATCTGCATCAACTCAAGCCTGGTGCACAGTTGGAGCGCCATGGCCTTCACCTTCTTGGTTTTGACTTCTAGATGGTTGAAGTTCTTGTCTATGGCTACTCCTGCTTTTTCCAGGTAGTCTGTCCTTGATATAACCACAAAGCCCCCTTCTTTATCAGACACCAGCAGGTTTAAGTCGTTTGCGATGAAGTATTCAACTAAACGTGACATGTTCATCTTTCTTTGACTACCATCTGGCATAGATCGCAAAAGCACGTCGACACTGTCCTCAATACATCGGGTTCTTTCACTTTCGTGAGCCTTATTAGCAATGTCATGGATGTTAGACAACAGCTGCACTCCCTGGCGTTTTGGAGCTGTGCAAAATTTCGGTCCTTTTTCAAGTATCTTGCTTAATTCTACGGGTAGAATAGCATCTCCCACCAAGGTCACTCTTTCTCCTTTGCGTTTGGTGTTTTGTACTCGGAGGCCTTTTATGTGTGGTACATAAGACGACCACAAGAATTCCGTCGCCCTACTTGCTGCATCCAGGAAGGACCTGTGTCGTCGCCCTTGGCCACCGCCAGGATCCCCACCACCAGCAAGCACCCAGAGGCACGTTCGGTAGTACCGTACTTGCCTCCACAGCTCAGCGCGGACGATCTTGCATATCCTCCTGGCATGATGCTGGGATGGTCTTGCTGAGCCGAACACACCTTGTAGGTCCGGTGGAACTGCACCGTATCTGATAGCGACAGAATAGAATCTTGCCTTGCATGTTGAGATGGCGATCAGGTTGATATAAAAAGAAACATAGTCTATCGGAGAAACACACGGAAAAGGGCCCATTGAAGAAGAAAGAAACTGCATCACGATCATCTGGTGGGCTAGTTGGTTGATCATTATGTTGAATTCACAGCGCAAAATGACAAGGAAGGATAGACAAGGGAGACAGGATAGAGCGCTGACTAACAACTGACGTTTAATGAAAAGGAGAAAGAGGAAAAAGAACCCAAGAATGCTTTTAAAACATGCGAAATGAAACCCGCAAAAACATATGCTATAGCTTGAGTTGGCTGAAAATGAATTGCTAATAATACTAAGGTTTGAGCTGCACGCTTAACTGACTTTTAGGAAACGATAGAGTCCCTGGACGACGTGCGTAGAAACTCTGGTAGATAAAAGAAAGAGGAAGTTTACGTTTAAAATATTCACAGGTGCTAAGGATCGTTAAATATCGCGACTTAAAAAATAAAGTTCTTTTGGTGACAAGGCCACGGACGGCGCGCTTACGCAGGCATCCCCAGTGGACAGAATAACCTGTGCCTCGTAGAGCTCGCGAGTTCGTCGTTCCCCGAAACGTTTCAGGATCTTTGTTTTCCTGAACAAGGCGGAGCACTGGCAGTCCCTGACATGTATGGCAAAGTGGCCTGCTGGCGACGACTTTAGTGAAGCGGCATGTTCTCTTAGACGATCGTTCACACCTTCCTGTCTGGACCCACGTACACTTTCCCACCAAGTGAACGGTATTTCGTATACCACTGCACGATTCGGCGCATTCGAAGTATTTTGTATGATGTTTAACTCCGTACAACACTCCCTAGTTGCTGCTGCTTATTAAGTTAAATCTTGTGTACAATTCAGCGGTGGGATAACGCTTTCAGTTGATCAGGTGCAGCGTCTTCTAAGATTCAGCGCTATACAAGTTCAATCTTGTATGACGTCGCTGAGTCCATTATCACCTCACGCGGACGACAGAAGATACAAAGGGACACAAATATCCGACCGGCTGTGCTTCGCATACATTCACCGTATTTCCCACAACCTTAAGAAAGTTGCATCGAAGTTTAACGTCAAAGTCGTGTTGTCTGCACCGGACAAACTGAAAAAGTTGTGTCCGAAAATTAACAACAAGCAGCAGCAACAGGATGTGTGCGGAGTTAAACATCAACAAAGATACGTCGAATGCCAATGTGCAGTGGTATACGAAATACCGTTCACTTGTGGGAAAGTGTATGTGGGTCAGACAGGAAGGTGTGTGAACGATCGTCTAAGAGAACATGCCGCTTCACTAAAGTCGTCGCCAGCAGGCCACTTTGCCATACATGTCAGGGACTGCCAGTGCTCCGCCTTGTTCAGGAAAACAAAGATCCTGAAACGTTTCGGGGAACGACGAACTCGCGAGCTCTACGAGGCACAGGTTATTCTGTCCACTGGGGATGCCTGCGTAAGCGCGCCGTCCGTGGCCTTGTCACCAAAAGAACTTTATTTTTTAAGTCGCGATATTTAACGATCCTTAGCACCTGTGAATATTTTAAACGTAAACTTCCTCTTTCTTTTATCTACCAGAGTTTCTACGCACGTCGTCCAGGGACTCTATCGTTTCCTAAAAGTCAGTTAAGCGTGCAGCTCAAACCTTAGTATTATTAGCAATTCATTTTCAGCCAACTCAAGCTATAGCATATGTTTTTGCGGGTTTCATTTCGCATGTTTTAAAAACATTCTTGGGTTCTTTTTCCTCTTTCTCCTTTTCATTAAACGTCAGTTGTTAGTCAGCGCTCTATCCTGTCTCCCTTGTCTATCCTTCCTTGTCATTTTGCGCTGTGAATTCAACATAATGATCAACCAACTAGCCCACCAGATGATCGTGATGCAGTTTCTTTCTTCTTCAATGGGCCCTTTTCCGTGTGTTTCTCCGATAGACTATGTTTCTTTATATCAACCTGATCGCCATCTCAACATGCAAGGCAAGATTCTATTCTGTCGCTATCAGATACGGTGCAGTTCACACCGACCTACTAAGGTGTGCTCGGCTCAGCAAGACCATCCCAGCATCATGCCAGGAGGATATGCAAGATCGTCCGCGTTGAGCTGTGGAGGCAAGTACGGTACTACCGAACGTGCCTCTGGGTGCTTGCTGGTGGTGGGGATCCTGGCGGTGGCCAAGGGCGACGACACAGGTCCTTCCTGGATGCAGCAAGTAGGGACGACGGAATTCTTGTGGTCGTCTTATGTACCACACATGAAAGGCCTCCGAGTACAAAACACCAAACGCAAAGGAGAAAGAGTGACCTTGGTGGGAGATGCTATTCTACCCGTAGAATTAAGCAAGATACTTGAAAAAGGACCGAAATTTTGCACAGCTCCAAAACGCCAGGGAGTGCAGCTGTTGTCTAACATCCATGACATTGCTAATAAGGCTCACGAAAGTGAAAGAACCCGATGTATTGAGGACAGTGTCGACGTGCTTTGCGATCTATGCCAGATGGTAGTCAAAGAAAGATGAACATGTCACGTTTAGTTGAATACTTCATCGCAAACGACTTAAACCTGCTGGTGTCTGATAAAGAAGGGGGCTATGTGGTTATATCAAGGACAGACTACCTGGAAAAAGCAGGAGTAGCCATAGACAAGAACTTCAACCATCTAGAAGTCAAAACCAAGAAGGTGAAGGCCATGGCGCTCCAGCTGTGCACCAGGCTTGGAGTTGATGCAGATGAAGAAGCTGATATCGACTACAAAGAAAGATCATTTAGACATGTTTTTTACAGCCAAAACCCACAAGGACGGTTGTCCTTTTCGGGTCGTTGTCACTGAAAAGGGATCATGGCAAGGGTTGATGTCACGCTACTTACTCCGTCACCTTTCTAACCTCGTGCTGAATGATCCATTTCTGATACCAAACTCCGAGGAGGTTATACAGTACCTTCAGCACGATACATCGACAGTCAGGTACGGATTTTCGATCGATGTGGAAGACCTGTTGTATTCGATCCCACATTCAAAATTATTTGCAGCTGTCCAAGAGTGCATTGAGGCAAAGGGAACCACGTCCTTTCAAAACTGAATGTGGAATTTCGGAAGAATCATTTCTAGAACTTTTGCAATTCTACCTTTCTGCCACGGTCGTTGAGTTTGATGGCAAGACTTACTTGCAAAAGAAAGGAATTTGTATAGGTCGTACGTGGCTCCGGTCCTCTCGCGATATTTTTCTATCACAGTGTGATCAGGCAATAGCTAATGCCCTTCCCATCGGCCAAGGTTTCGTATTTTTAGGTACGTGGACGACTACCTGGTTCTCCTCACACAACGCCCGGCAGACAATGAATTACAAATATTTGACACCATACAATCCACCTTCTTTGAAAAAGGACAAGGGCTCAAGTTCACGCATGAGCTACCGGTAACACCATCCTTCAATTCTGGATCTACGGCTGTCTTTCTTTGAACATCACACTTGTTGAAGTACGCTCTAAGATCCAAGAAAGGCCTCCCGCCATCGATTCGGCACATTCGAAGATTATTAAGAGAGGAATTGTAAAAACTCCTGAATGCGCGCTAAAGAATCTTGTGTACATTCAGCGGGGAAAGCTTCATGATCAGGTGCAGCGTCTTCAAGATTCAGGCTATCCAAGTTCAATCTTGTATGACGTCGCTGAGTCCATTATCACCTCATGCGGACGATAGAAGATACAAGGGACACAAATATCCGATCGCTGTGCTTCTCCATACATCTCACCGTATTTCCCACAACCTAAGAAAGTTGCATCGAAGTTTAACGTCAAAGTCGTGTTGTCTGCACCGGACAAACTGAAAAAGTTGTGTCCGAAAATTAACAACAAGCAGCAGCAACAGGATGTGTGCGGAGCTAAACATCAACAAAGATACGCAATGCCAATGTGCAGTGGCATACGAAATACCGCTCACTTGTGGGAAAGTGTATGTGGGTCAGACAGGAAGGTGTGTGAACGATCGTCTAAGAGAACATGCCGCTTCACTAAAGTCGTCGCCAGCAGGCCACTTTGCCATACATGTCAGGGATTGCCAGTGCTCCGCCTTGTTCAGGAAAACAAAGATCCTGAAACGTTTCGGGAACGATCGAACTCGCGACGCTCTACGATAGCGCAGGTTATTCTGTCCACTGGGGATGCCTGCGTGAGCGCGACCGTGGCCTTGTCACCAAAAGAACTTTATTTTTAAGTCGCGATATTTAACGATCCCAGCACCTGTGAATATTTTATAACGTAATCTTCCTCTTTCTTTTATCTACCAGAGTTTCATGCGACGTCGTCCAGGGACTCTATCGTTTCCTAAAAGTCAGTTAAGCGTGCAGCTCAAACCTTAGTATTATTAGCAATTCATTTTCAGCCAACTCAAGCTATAGCATATGTTTTTGCGGGTTTCATTTCGCAATTTTTAAAAACATTCTTGAGTTCTTTTTCCTCTTTCTCCTTTTCATTAAACGTCAGTTGTTAGTCAGCGCTCTATCCTGTCTCCCTTGTCTATCCTTCCTTGTCATTTTGCGCTGTGAATTCAACATAATGATCAACCAACTAGCCCACCAGATGATCGTGATACTTTGCTGGTACTGCAAAGTCTTTTTGGGTTCGTGTACCATATGGTGTTGGTCTTTGTGTAATTCTAACATGCATTTCATTGTCGCCTGGCCCCACATACAAGCAGAATGCTGCTTTCGTGGGCCAGTCTTTTTATTTTTGTAGGACTTGTTTGAAAATAAAGATTATTATTATTATAAATTTTTATTAAAATTTTTGTTTTTTTCCAATGTGCAGCGAGTTGCAAGGGTTCATCATGCATCCTGAAAGTCAGTGCTCTGTGTGTGTACACCTTCTCTGCCCGTGATACTTTTCGCACTGTTTTTGCCCTTTTACAACGCTACACCACCTAGCCCAACTTACCACTGTGCTAATAGAATCTTTAAAGGTCAGATTTTTACTATGAATAGATCACAAAGCTGAAAGCAAACAAAATCTGCTTGTAATTAGTAAACATTTCAGCTAATTCTATTGACACTATGACAAAAACAAAAGCTTTAGGATGCAATTCAGTTGTTGCTGAGGAGAATAATATCAAGTTCACTGCTATTCAGTTATGCAAACATTATCAAAACATCCGTAAGGCAATGGCTGCATAAAAAGACAAAGCTGAGGAAATCGCATTTGAAGTTTTTTGTTAGAACTTTTACTACTGAATTCATAAAACAATGGCAACTGGATAAAAAAAAGTACAGAAAACACGTCGGGGTTTTTCGGTTGCGAGTGTAGGTCCACGTGACTCCTGGGAAGTAGTCCTGAGGCCTGTCGGGCTTGTGCCTCTTGGCCATCTTCTTCCTCACCTCCTCGCTCTCCCTGCGAGCCTTGCAGAGCCTCTGCTTGTCCTTCTCGAGGCTCCTACGGGTCAGACAGCTCCCTGCTCTGCTACAGCCTTGCTGGGCTTTTCCAGGCACCGGTTGAAGCGAGACACTGCTTCAGCGACAGCCCTTTTCACAGCCAGCAGAGAATCATGCATGCTCTTGAAGTTTTGGCCCCAGATCACCAAATGTAGGCTCTCCATGGCATTCTGTGTTATGCCCTCACTGCACAGGGATGGAACTGGACAAAGCAGCTTTGGAGCAATCTTGGGAGCAGAAAAACTAGTTTGGAGCAGGCTGGGAGCAGCAAAAACCAGGTCTTGGTGTGAGCTGAAAACAGATTTCAGCTCATATCTTGCTCTGTCACACACTCACTGCTCACTTGCCTTTGTTATGTTCCCAAGTTTTCTGCGCAAGGCCTCGGGGCGGGCCAACACGGGCTGAGGGCTTGCAATACACCTTTCCATAAAAGCTTTTGGGGCGCGTTTATTGCTGTGTTTGTGTGTTATGCACGCGTAGTTTCTGGCTGGCTGCAATTGCGAGCGAGCGCTGGCTAGACTGTAATTTTTGTAAACAGTGGAAACGTCTATAGTCACGCAAGTACAGCAAAGACGGAGGTGCGCCAACTTGAATACATTTGAGTTTATCGCAATATAGCGGCGCTGTTTGCTCCATTATTTAGATGAAGTGACTCCAGGACTCCAGAAAAGCACACAGTCACGACAGCTATACTTCGCTTCGGCTTATGTCCAGACGCAGCCAATGCTACAAGCACCAGCATGTTGCCTTGAACAGTGCTAGCACTGCACGACTGTGCATTCTTGGCAGGGACGCTGAAGGTCCGGAGCTCGCGCCTGTAGCATCGTCTGCGTGTGGACTTAGACGAAGCAGGGTGACAGCGAACGTATTCAAAGAAATCTGGTAGCAAAAGGATTGCAATGAGGGATGCTGTAACAGCTGTTTTAAGTTGAAGCAAAGTATAACCATGGCAGCGACCTCCAGATACGGAGCTTCGAATTCGGATTCGGAACCACCAGCGTTCCCTTTGGGCCGGCAGTTCCGATGTCAATGTTGGCAACAAAAACTGCGAGACGGCTAATTTTGACGAGGCTCGTATATAATTTCAATTTGGGCGCACCTTGGTGCAATTTGGTTCTTATTTATACTTTTGTATCAGTGTGGCGCACGACAAGTCATTAGGCACACAATGGTGCAATTGGCCTAGCAGCTCCATCCCCGACTGCCGAGCTCCATGAAGGCCTGATCGCACAGCCTCTGAAAGACCGGCTCCAGTGATGTGCAAATGAATCCTGCTAGAGGGTTCTTGTGTGCTGATGGCTCCTCGTGCACCTTCAGGACAGTGACTGTGGTCTGGGGTTTTGTCTGTCGACATTATGTGCAACAAAGCTGCCTGCACCGCCTCTTCCGTCCCTGGGACCTGTGGGTCCTCAATGCGTATCCATAGTAGTTTGTGATTTTTTTAATCCTGTCCTGGGTCAGCTTTCTTTTTCCTCCAAAAGACTCCCTTGTGCCTTCTTCTCTTCCAAGGTGCGAAGAGCTACCCCTATCCGCTTGTGCACACAGCTCAGCAGCCCTTTTCTCGATGTCGTGACAGACATAAATGCCCTTTTGCGCCAAAGCATGGAAGATGCGGCTGTCTCCGTCAGAAAGAACAGTCATGCATGCTGCCCATTCTTCTCCAGGAACGTCTTGAACAGGATCAGGGCTAGCTCGGCTTCCATTTGTCCAGCGTTGCAGTCGATGTTTTTGAGGCACTTGTGGACCCAGTCACCATAGCCATCGTCATCTGGGTCAGGTGCCCCCTGGCAGCCACAGCAGTACCTGGAGAGGACAATGTGGTCCAGCACCAGGCCAGAGTACAGCTCGAGTATGCACCTCAATGCAATGTTTGAGTTGTGCCTACAAGTCTTCCTCATCGCATCAAAAATGATGTCCACATTTCCAACAGGGTTGAGGAAGTTCTGGTACAGGTACTTTACCTCCTGCGCACTTGCTGCTTCTGTGGCTTTTGCTGCTGCCTGCCAAGCTTGCACCATGGTGTCCCTGTGTCCCCTGAAGGTATTGTGGTGAAGCACCCGGTGAGAGAGGTTAGGGGTGGCACAGAAGTTCACAAGGGCAGTCGCTCCCTTTCTTACGCTCTGGATCCCCTTTATTGCTCTCGAGTTGATCTCAAAGGGCATGATCTTGCTTGCTCCGGCGACTCGTGGCAACAAAAGTGGCGCTCGCTGAAATCGCAGCTTGAGTATGTGAGCACTAGCTTCACCGCTTAGGCCATACTACCTCTCGTCACACTTCGAAAGTTCACCAGTGGCCATCCCACACTTGCCGAATGTTGTGGACGCAAAGAGCTTCTGCAGCACTTTCATGTAAACGACGACATACCCTGCGCTGCGCTTATAGTCTTTGCTTCCGAGCTGGCGCCAAGTAACTTTCGAGAAGTTGCCAACTTCTCCGCCAACAAAGATTTTGTGTCCTCTGCAGATTCTTTGCATTTATAAATGCGATCAGCACTCGAGCTCGGTCTGGCCCCGTCCACCAGCGGTGAAGTGCCTTGCGGTGTCGATGAAGTGCCTTGCAGCGTCGCTGAAGTTGTTCGTGCAGCCATGCTCACAAGCGGCAAAACAACTTGCGGTGCTACTGAAGTTGACACTGTCGTTTTCAATGACTCGGTTCTCTTCTTGTTCCAATACATGCACTATCCGCGTGTACTTTCCACGTGCTCACTTTAAAACAGGCGTCCCCTGCCATTAAAATGAGCAACACGAAATACCGTAAAATACCGGGCAAGTGCCCACTCAAAATTTAGAAATAATCGCTGAAAAAATGGGGATGGGCGCTTGTCCGGTCATCAATTTTACGTATAAATGTACTGTGCATATTTTCTCAGATCTTACAAATGTTGGGTATGGGCGCTTAGTGTGGTATGGGCGGATGCGCGGTATTCTACGGTAGAACAATGACGCAAAGCGGGTAATATTACACAAAAATGAAAATCTGAAAAAAAAAAGAAAAAAGCGAGTTAGGGATTAAAATATTTACACAAAGGATTGGAAGAAAACCAGGGGACATGAAAATGCTAGAAAGTAAGAAGCAAACAATATCAATATCAATATCAATATAGGAACTGAAGAAGAGCAAGGGCAGCGTGCATGCCTTCGAATGGTGTAGCAAACGAAAGCAGACGACTTGCAGCAGGCGAGAGGGCAGGCTGAGGAAGCCAGGAGAGGAGGCACACGCCAAGGCCGACTGGAGAGCGGCGCTTCAGAGGATATATGATATGATATATGATATATTTATTTTAGCTCAGGAGAGCCGCAACACTGCCGAAAGGCAAATCGCCCATACCTTGAAGGCCTGCGACGCCGCTTCTAATGATGATGAAATGTTACTGTACAAATGGATGATGATGATGACGAGCTTGTGCTTCAAACTATCAGCGTCGCTGGAGCTAGAGGGGTTGGTACGGGTCTTTTAGACAGACTCGGTTCGGGCCTAGGACTGCGGCCCCTTTAGCCCATACGTTGAAGGAGGGGTGCAACAGTTATAAGATTAAAAGAATTTGCATCGCGTCATTTTTACATTGTTTATCGTGTCTTGGAGGATAGAGAAAACATCTTTTAAAAAATGTCGCGATTCCAGTGCATAATCGCAAAGCAAAAGTCTAGCTTTTTCCCCCACCTGCAGCCGCAAGTGGCAGTCGAAAGAACTACGGCGAAAAGCTTACGTGACCTCGGTCGGCTCTAAGCTGCAGCATCACGCACACTAATGCACGCAGAGAGAGGGAGAGGAAGCGTCCTCCGAGAGAGCACACAGGGAAGCTACACGGCACCCCGAATTACGTCACTAGGAGGGGGACCAGGTGTGACCCTGAAGACTGGTAGTGAGTTGAGGGGTACCAGAAATGCCACTTTTATCTTTCTTTTACACAGCGACTAGGACACGCAGGCGAAATCGGTTTTCTGTTCTTTACTTTGGAATTGTCAGAAGGCAACTTCCACAAATGTTTGACTGAAGTCCCGAAATCTTTGCACCCTCTTTAATCCAGCACAGGCTGCGGCGCGTTAACACATTAACCCCCATTCGCCCCCGTGACTTTTGCAGACCCTTTTTAGGCAAGTCGCACACTGACAGCCGGTCCCGTGTCCCCACCTGTCGGTAGTAGCGTTTCCTGAGGATGCCCCGGTTGTTGTCCAGCTTGTCGGCCACGGCCGCCCCGTAGATCTCCATGCTGGCCGTAAACACCACCAGGTCGTACCACTGGCTCACCTGCGCCACAGAACCGCCGGCCAGAATTACGATGTGCAAATACGGGCCAATCCTAGATTGACAGAGAAAAATTCAGAATACAAAGAGGTTTTCGTGCATCGACGCCCCTCGTGTCATTTTTATCAAGGAGGATGTACGACTGACTATGGCTGCTGACGCGGTGAGAGCGACCTGGCGCCTTTTGGAGTGCCCGGCCTCCAGCCCGTGCCCGCTGCCTTTCAGAACCTACCTTCACAGGCCTACCTCATCGAAGGCAGACCTAACTTTAATGAGGCCTACCTTCGATAAGGCCAGAACCTTATAGAAGGTAGGAAGTTTGTGCTGGAGACTGGAAAACTAAAGGACCTCCCTATTGTTCTTTCCTTGTTGTCAATAGCTACAGTCAACCAAGTTTCCCTGTCAGTAGTGCAGGTTTTCCCTGTCAGTAGTGCTCCATAAAAGATCATTGCAGAAGCATTTTAGTCTAGGCTCTTATTATCTTTGTCCTAAAATGGACAGCAAAGCCGACTGCCAATGCAAAACAAGGGTCAAAATAAGTTCCCAGCAATGCTTTGAGTGGAATGGCGTGAACAGAGTCGACTCACTATATCCAGGAAGTAGTCGACGTGCGGCCTCTTGTGGACAAAGAAGCGGACGGGGTGGCGGTCTATCGTGACCTGAGGAAGCGAGAAAAATAGAAAGCAAGGTTCAGAGCCAACCTATCTCATTGCCCGTTACGACAAAGCTTCAGGCATTGTAGGTTTCAGACACCTGCTTCAGCTTGTAAAACGACCATAAGAGTATTGTACAAAGAAACAAAAAAGAAAAGAAAAGCAACCTTGGAGGATATTGTGGCACTTAGTTCCAGTCATTTCGCTCACAGCCACAAGAGCACTCGCAGGCACAGCAAACTTGTATGAAACAAGTTCCACCACTCGGCTGCTCAAAGAATGCAGCTGACATGCATCAGGAAACATATGACATAACCATCGGAGCTAGCCAAGTTACGACAAGCCCCAAACCTTTTCCCAAAACGGAAAAGAAATAGTGAAAACCAGACCAATAAAGTATGCTCACATAGAAGGAAAATCGCTCGTTGCAGTTCTCGCAACATACCATGTAGCCTACGGTGCAGTAATCTTTTGAGGTATGGGTTACTGGCCTTTCTGCAGCGTTAAAACTATTGTTCTTTTAATTAATATCATTCGACAGTTTTAATCATTCTCACTTGCAGTATGTGGCAAAGCATTTCGGACGTGAACACTGACTGTTCTGTGTCTGGACTGCACAACTTTGGGAACTTAGGAATTAGAAAATTTTCCATCAAAAGAGAGATCTGGCATTTGTTCTTTGTTTTAGCTACAGAAAACTAAAAAGGCACTTTCGGAACACCCAGGCTTTACGTTTCAGGCGTGCCGTTCACTGTCTCTAAATTTGAAATAGCTATCGAGAAAAGAGCAAACTGAAGTTATGCCAATACGATAACGTTCAAATTTTCTTCAGCTCTCCGGCAGGGCGACATCGCACATGTACAATTTGCAAGTTGAGCAGGCAGTGTAAGAAACACAGTATTTTCAAGTTTTTTGTTTCTTGGTTGCACACCATAAAACTTCTCTTAGCCATTAGGATCAAGTTGCACTGCTCCTTTATTATAACATTTAACATCATGTTTTCAGTGTTGTCAGTAGAGCCTCTCGGCTTCTCAGACCAAATCTGAAACTTTAATAACTAACCGAAAAAAACATTATTGTGATTTGTAATTTGGATTACTAGTTCAGATGTGTATATTGATCAGTTGAACTGATTTTGAGGCAAATTTGTGACTATCACGATTTCGCTGGAGCATAATGTTTCAAAAATGGGGGGGGGCACTACTCAGAAGAAAAAAGATTGCTGCAAAAAACATTCATTTTGAAAAATGACATATTTTTTTACAATCACCGACCGATTTTTTGGACACGTCTGATTATTCGGACGTTTTCGCCGAACTGTCCACTCACTCCATAGAGTTAATGCATACCATTGACCGAAATTTCGGACGCCATAAAGCTTATTGCTCGATATTTAAGATATAAGTTGTGTAATTTCCTCAGCTTACAGCCATAAAACGGCTGCCGCGACAGCGCTGCGAGCTTAAGCACTGCCATTTTGCTTGTTTTGATTTTTCCCTGTAGCATCGATACCACGTCCTACGCAATAATCAAGTTGGTTTGATGCTTTAGTCGGGTTTTACGGATCCGCTACAGCCAACATGGCCTTCGTCTGCCCATTCTAATGGCTCTTCCAGTTCTTCACGTGGTCTGTGTTTTTCGAGTGCGACCACGTGAAGAGCGGCCGTCTGCCGTTCTTGTGGTCTTTGAGCGCAAAGGATTTTTGCCGATAGGCTTAGTATTGAAGCAAGCTTGGTCGACTAAACGTTGTCTATAAATAGGGGCAAATGGCGCCAACTTCAGCTTCAATGTTTGTGCCAATGAAGGCGCCGACAAAGTGCAGCATAAACAGATCAACAAACAAGTAAAAAGTGAACAACATAAAGCGGAAGTTGCACAAGAACTTAAAATTGACATCAAGCAAGTGGAAAGTGGCCAATACGCAGCAGAATATGGTTGGAACCTGGACATTTTGGCTGAAATCGATTTTTCGGGCCGCTTGATTATTCGGACAATTTCGGGGTCCCGAGTCTGAAAGATCAGTCGGCGACTGTACCTACCAACATCTAGAAAGTATTCCCAGAAGATTCATTTGTTTACACTGCATAGTTATTTTTTTTTAATTATTTTTGGTCCACCAATGCTAAAGAAAAGGTAGAGGCCCGAGCACTTTGAACGCATTTGTTTGCGTTCCACTTTTTGGCATTATTTTCACTTTAGGAAAACTATTGTTTGGTACCGAGACGAAAGGAAACGCTCACACATGGTTTTTCCTAACAGGAATTTAATGGGCAATGCAACTAAGCATTGTTTTTACTTTGTGGATGTCTTTTACGAAAGATGTTAAAATTTTGTCAACGACATAAAGGCAATACATTTTTATTGATCTTTCAGTGCAATGTCGGCATAAAATAAATTTCTTTCTGGAAATTTTGTTTTCACAGTCATACTCTCCAGGCATTCTGCTGTGTATCTAATGAAGAAAAATGGGAGATATTCCATTAGTTTTCCCATGATAGCTTTCCTAAAGAATGCTCATGTGTTCCTTATATAAACGACTATAATTAATTTCACAGTTCATGTACACAGATGAAACTTCGCACTGCATTCTGCCTCACCACTGCCAGTATATACTGAAAATTTCATTCATATTAAGCCGAGGGTTCCAAAGTTGACCCTTTTGAGTAGTGTCCTCCCGTATATGCTTCAACAATGCTGAGCTGGCCCGACTGAAGGAGATGTCCGAACCACGGCAGGCTTTGACTGAAAAGTCTTACTGTGTCAATAAGGAGCTGTGCAAACTCGCTTCAGCAGTCTCTTGACCACTGACCCTGGTCAAATAAATCAGATCTAGCGTCAAATATGTGTTCAGTCTTCCATCCAAACAACCCCGGAGATTAGACGGAGACAAGGTCGCCGCTCGAGATGAGGTGATATGCCAGCTCGGTAGGTCACACTCCCCACGATGAGCCCGAGCGTAAGCGTCAAGCGTACTCGCTGCTCTGAATGAGCGAGGGGGCAAAGAAAGAGGAAAATGAGTGAGCTTACGGCGTCGGGCCATTGGGGCAAACCCTGCACACAAAGCAATCAATTGGTCGCAGCTTTAGTAAAATTGTCGTCCCTAATCTGCCGCAAAGTTCGAGCTAGACAAAGGCATGGACATTCCAGTTTAGCAGATTGGGTAATGCAGCGTTTCTTAAATGGAACCCGTGAGAACAATTTTAGAGTCCCCAAAGCCCTTGCTCATCAGTCAGGCTAAGTAATAGAACTTTCTTTTGTTTAACAGGGAAGGAAGAACATTCAATAGACTTATTCCAAAAAACTCGAAGCGCCTCATCACGGCGTAATGCCACATTATGAATTATGAGAATCAGTGGGTAGCAAAATCCATACGCGCTCCGCTCCTGGCCCACAGGTTCCCAGAATGCAACGTGCACGGTGACAGATTTTTGGAAGTAGGTTATTCAATGTTTATTTGATAAAATAAAGAACTTGTTCCCATATTCTGGGACTGGCTACTTCAAACTCAAGGAATGAACAGTATGTATGACGTACAAACAACTATTGTGAAATCTGCACATAATAAATATTGCTTTGAAATGTACACATACCGTAAAATACCGGGGAAGCACCCACTTTCGGGCAGGCGCCAACAATTCACATTTCCAAAACTTTGAAATTCTGATCATATGTTGAGCACCCACCCCTTCCAAAGTGCCGCTAATATTCACCACACTGCGGCAACTACGAGAACACCAGAGGGGATGACGGGGATATCCGCCTTCTTGCGATGGAAAGGGAAACACTTCTCGGGCAAGGGAAACAATTAACTGTATTGTCTAGGTCACTTGGGTACAGTGAGAGGTCCCTACAATGCTGGAGGTCAGCAGCGCAGTTGTACCCATGTCAGGACCGATGGCGGTGAAGATAATGCGGTGCGACAATGAACAGTTCTTGGAAACAAAACCAGTGGTCCCAGGGCTTTTGTGAGACAGTTCTTGATAAAGTGTGCATGCTGCCGAGGTTCCCTCACTTCTCATGCACGCTGCCGCCATCTTGGTTTTTACTGCTTCAACTGCACAAGTGCCCACGTCTAGACTAACCAATTTTTTAGTAAAAGTGTGGGGGGGGCACTTCCCCGGTATTTTACGGCAGGTATATCCAGCAATGGTAAGAACCTATACAATGAGAGACTGCCTGATAAAGATATATGTATGATAAATTACAATAATACAACTGGTGATATACAGGAGACGAACAACAGGCTTTTGTGTAATACTTCTTTATATGAAAAAAAAAATATCTATTTCACATTAGATACTACTCTGTTTGTACCAATATAAGTAAACATTCTTTCAGCAATGTTATTAGAAATAAGGTGCAGATTTATACTGTTGAGCGAAGGTATGATACTCAGGAAAATCTCCGATCCCAGTGAGCAAACCCAGGTGCTTCTACAAACAAGCTGCTTTACCCCAGTACACCGCTACAGAGCAGAGAAAGTAGCTTGACGCAAGGCCACTGGTGTAAAGTGGTGAAGCTATTGGGAGAGACACGTGTTTGACCATTCTGGGAGTTTGGAGGATGACGTGACAAGTGTAATAGACAAGCATACTGTGAAATAAATGCTTGTACAAATATCCTTCTTGCCTACTTTTGTTTTTAACTTATATTTAAATATTTATTTTTATTATTCTTTGCGAGTTGTCTAGTGGAGCGGTTAAACTACATTCGAGTAAATATGGTAGCTGCATTTCATTATCCAGTCGTCGTCGTAATCAACCAAAACTTCCCACAGTTGACCGGGGTCACCCATCGCCCCTGCCAGTTTAAAGGGGGTGCTGAAACATCAGTAAGTGACAACCATTCTGTTAAAAAAATTAATTTAGCTGGCATCGATATTCATGTACCAAATTACACAACATACGTGGTTCTGAACCTTTTTTTTTTTTCTCTTATACTGTTTTTCATGCCCCTCACCAGTATCTTGTCATTATAGAAAGACAACTCAAAAACTGCACTTGCATTTAAAACAGACTGACCAAAACAAAGTGTATGGCTAAATATCAAAATTCAAATACCGTGATATCCCGAGAGGTGCCCCCGGAAGATAGCCCACCCCAATTTTCGGCTTGATTTGCTACATTTTTTTAAACACCGAAAGATAGCCCACTTCTACTAGTAGTAGTGTTGGGATCAATGATGGCCTCGGCGTAAATGCGGATAGTTCGCTATGGCAGGATATAAGTGAACGTTGCTGACTGGGAAGTACAGTCATCTTTGCTTCGTTGCCACTCGCCACCATAACAAGCTTGGAAAGAACACAACCTAAAAATAGCATTTTTTTTACTTTTCTTGATTGTACATTGAAAGTTAGCGCACTCCATATTTTCAGCCGATTTGCTCTTGATGTTAGGTGGGTTATCTCTCGGGATTTCACAGCAGGTAATTTATCTGGTATTTGAATGTAATTTGGAATGAAAAGGACCTGTCTTCTTCAAAGGAGGTTATTTCTCGTTCACCCTTTAACTGCCCCAAAACAGCCTTGTTCCTCCGTGCTCTATTCAGAATGTCAGAATGAGTTTGATGAGTTTGTGCACAAGCAAGCAGCTGTGAGAAAAGGTTCTGCTTCCGCTAGGTCAAAACTAGTGCGGATGGAAAACGCTACACACTAGGTTCGGCCTCCAAAGCACAGTAGCAGAGTGCAAGGTCGCAGGCAAGCACTTGTAATTCTAAGAAAAGATACATAAAACAACTAATTCCATGTATTTAGGTTAATATAATCAGTAGTAAGTGTTTCAGTAGCTGAATAGTACTTTTCAAGCAACAATAGTGCCCGAGTAACTCCAACTTAGATGCAGTTTTAGAGTAACTTGTTCAGTTACAGTAACTTCTAAAACAATCAGCCCTCCTAAGCACATGCAGAAGCTTGTACACACAAAATTTTCGTTTTGCTTGGCAACGATGCGTACAGTCAAGAGCTCTACAGTCCTCATTATTTAAGTTGATTCGACAAAACGAAAAGTCCTGAAATCCTTGATTTCCTTAAAAGGTTGAGCAGATTGGTGAAATGATTGCATATATCTCTCATTCATATAAGACCCTTGGGTTGGCTTGTCTTTTAGTAGAATTAGATTTATGTTAGCTGCTTACTTTATTGCTAATGAACTGTAAGATTTCCCTGAAGAAGTGCACCTTTGTATTCCGACGTATTTTAGTAGAACCGAGTCTACCATTATAAAGCATGAAGATCCAATGTGATGCTTCGCTGCCGACGTTAACTCTTATAAATTATTCTAGCTCTAGAAAATGATGAATAAAATGCAGATTTTATGCCAACACTTTTTTTTCTTCCCGATTGTAAGTTCGTTGATGCCACAAGCATGTTTGATCACCAGAGGAGTCTCACAGTGCAATTTTTATGGAATGCTGCACAACACAATTGGAGCAAACACTACACTGGTGCTTTTTTTCATATTTTGCCCATACAGATTCCAGTCAGCATTAATGTTACCAACCACACACATTGCTGTCCCACATAAACACATTCCACTGCACTGGCAGCTTCGGTCACTACCTTTCAGGGGTGGAAAAATCGCAGAAAACAAGCGAATTGACTCGTTCTTGTTAAGTCTGTTGCACTCTATACATGTATAAACGAATATTCTTGGCATCTGTGCATGTTGCACCTTGAGTGATGGCCTATAGAGCAAAGAAAGTAGGTCTCTATGGCTCAGACCAGAGGTAGGAATGAGTAAATATCTTTTTATCGTCACCCAGGAAGTGTTTTAAAAGGCACGATTTTAGCTTACAAAAAGGGCGCTGACTAATTTGCAGGAGGCTCACAAACTGACGGCCCTTAGTTAGACACCGTCAACTTCAAATACAATGGAGTCGGAAGGGCTCTTCCTATGCAAGCCAGGTTGTTCTGAGTGAAGGCTCGGCTCTGTATCGAATGTAAAGGGCACATCCATAATCAAGCTGCGTTGTTAGAGTATTCACTCAACCATGAAGAGATTGCAAATGGGTTGAATGCCATGGATAAGCAGATAGAAGTAATGATGTGATGTTTACCAGCAATGCACCCAGCAGAAAGAAAGCAATAATCCTAAGTAGGTATTTAAGTTACATACCCTACTCCCCACTTCACTACATTTTAGTGAATAACGCGGTGTTCAGCGATAGCCTGTCAACTATGCTATCGGCGTGGTTCGCATATGCTCCAATCACTACTTGAGACTTTAAAAGGAGCTTGTCTGAGAGTACAAGCAAAACTGAAAAAGAGGCACATGTTTCTCACTCAGCACACTAATTGTGCAGTACATGGTGTGCAGCTTTGATACACATATATATATACAGGGAATTCCACGTAACTTGAGCCAAGGTTTAAAAATATTTTGATGTGCTCTTAAGAAGGCAAAACCAAACAAATAAGTTTGTTCATTGTTTGGAGCAAATCAGGCTATTTTTTTGTATTTTGCATAATTAACTAATTAAGATTAATTAATTACTTTTGACATACTCACTTTAGAGCAAAAGTTCAAATGACAAAGTTGTAGAGCGTCCTCAGAAACATCCAATTCAATAGTTTTTATCAAGAAACCTTAAAACTTTTTTTTTCTTTTCTATGAAACAAACTTGACATTGCGAATGTGCACTTTGTACTGCAGCGCTCTCAGCCGTGGCTTGAACAAACTAGGCCTGCATGTTGAATAGAGTATTGTTGACTGGGTGCTGTTATCAAATTTTTGCGGGGTTTTTTTTCGTTTTTTTTGTCCTCATAATTTGGGCATTTCTTAAGAAGCCCAGGAAAACTAACTGTGACAGAGGTTTCATAAAAAAAACACTAAATTGGAAATTTCTGAGGACGCTCTACAACTTTGTCATTGGAACTTTTGCTCTAAATTGAATATTTCGAAAGTAAATTAAGTAATCTTAATTAATTAGTTAACTGGGTAAATAAAAAAATAGCCGGACTTGCTCCAAACAATGAACAATTTATTTGTTTGCTTTCGTCTTCATAAAATGCATCAAAATATTTTTAAACCTTGGCTCAAGTTACGTGGAATACTCTGTATGTCGATCTAGAAGGTTTTGTTCATTTCTTGCTGCGCTAGTAATTTAGTTTACAATATATTTTACAAGTAACTGGATGTAACTTAGTTATTCATGTGAGCAACCATACCTACAACCAGATATATTTGCAAAAGGCTAACTGTATTTGTAACCTAATTAGAACAGTTACATTAAGTAACTAACTCAATTATGTTTCAGGAGTAATTTTTACCAATCTGGTTCTGGGAGGCTCTTTTGTCCACATAGCTAGGACGCATTTCAAAGCAAGGCACTCACATTGTGGCCTTGGCTCCACTACCCTTTTAAGGTAAAGAGAAGTATGGGCAGCTACAATCCCACTCCCTCCACTGCCTCAGAATTGATCATGAAAAAAGCATACGCTGTTGGATGAGCGTGCAAAGAGCACCAACCATTCTGACAATTCCAGTGTTGCACCTGTCGGAAAAACGTAGTCAAAGGGTTGTGTCACTTTAATTCCATTGGGAGTATATTCAGAGGCTCCATTCACTACAAGCTGAGGGATCATACAAGCTGGAACTCAAGCCCAAATGTCCACCGAATTAGCAGTTGACTGCCGAAGTCTGAGACCCTACAGTAAACTGTTAACTGAAGACGTGCAAAGTAATGGAGACTACCTTTCAAATAAATCTTTCTTAAGTTCCTATGACTGTCTGACCAATAAAGATGTTTTCCAGTGCTGGAATAGTACTACCTTACTAGAGGTCATTCTATCATTTGGTAGCGTGCCAAATGACCTTGTACCATTAGCGTGATAAGCACCGATTTTTGCCCCCTGATAAAACAGATTTAGCTCTGTGGCCGCCCAAGTAATCTTCTGCAGTACTGCTTGTTCACAAGCCGATTTCTCTTGTGATGCTTAAGCGTAGAAAAAGTTTCTAACGAGGTATCTTGAAATATATACACACAGTGTTTCCTGTTTATTGCTATAGTATAGCGGGACGAGGCCCCAAGAGGATGCTTGTCTCGTTCCCCTAGACATGTAAGAGAGCAGAGCAGTCTAAACCAAACAAAACCAATATGAAAGCCATCATAATTGTTTACTACACTGTGTTGTGGACTGCTAGGCTGTCACAGGCTAACACTAACGCAGGTGAATTTAACTACCAACCCAAGAGTTACTTCCTTTCATGACCGACGGCATTATTCTATGCCAACTTTTCCCATCCTTTCAAAGTCTGCTCGCCAAAACCAGTACAGAGCCAGTTCCATGACATCACATGAAGAGGAAATAGTTGAAAGCCATTCTGACATGTTGAAGGTGTGGCACAATCAACAAAGCAGAACACAAAAGCCAGTGATGAGTGAATGAATGTTGCCCCCAACTCGGCACGACAGAGAAGTGGGATGCCAACAAAATATGTCACTGAAGCTGTCATATTGGGGGAGCAGAGAAGCAGTGCATAAAAATAACATAAAGAAAAGCGAGCGTTGTACTCCAATACTCGAGTAAAAAGCATTCAAGCGGAAGACAGAAGAGGAGCGTCATCCACTGTCTTCGCAGCAGCTTTGTTGGGATGTTGCAATGAAAACGAAGCCCCATTTGCCTTAATTATTTTACCCCTTCTCAAAAGCACCAGGCCCTTACGAGGGCACCTTAGGAGGCCCACCGTAAGGTTACAACTAGGAAAGAAACGGAAGTAGTCGTGTTCTGCCACGGTTCTCCCTTAAAACGAGACCCCAAGAGCGCTTACCTTGAGAACAAAATCGGGCGGCGTCCCAGGCTTGACCATCTGCCTGATGACGCCGTCGTGGTGTGAGTGTATCAACGTCTCGTCCAAATCCAGGACTAGAATCTTCCGCCTGACCAGACCTAACCCCGGAGACGGAGACGCGGGGCAATAAAGACGTTAAGGCGGCCGGCACAACGCTTTCGGCGACAGGCCGGAGGACCCTCCCGCAGAGCCCCTTCAATACTCACTGAGTCGGTGCTTGGACAGGGGTGACAGCGGAAGGACGTCGTACTTGATTGTCTGGTGCTGTATGACCTGCAAAAAGGGGTCAAACTCTCTATCTTGCAGGGATCCTTAGTCCACGACCACTTCAGACACCTCCTATGGAACGGCAGGGAGAGTTATTTGTCCTGCCCAAGCAACGACGCTTACAAGCCTCGTTACTAGTGATGAGAAAAAGGTAGAAGTGTTCGGTTCATGGTCGTGTACACCGATTCATGAGTTGGCATTGGTTAGACCACGATAGAGCTGGTTAAAGCCCTTTCTTTAAACTGTAATAAAATCTTAAGGGTTAAGAAAACCCCTGAGGGGACTAATGAAGCCAAGTTTGAGAGCTCATACTTGGTGGCATCAAAGCAACTTCTTTGGGAAATCTTTCAGTAAATGCTACCAATACTTGCTCAAACTGTGGAAGCTATTCCCTGTTATGCCCTTCAATGCATGCTTGTCCTCTACTTGCAGAGCTAGTGTATGTAGGGTGCCTTCATGCATGCTTTGCTTAGGGTAATGACATCTAACCATTTTGTTCCGAACGCTTATTTTTATTTTTTTGTGCTGAAGTGTGTGAAAGAGTGTGTCCCTGCACGTGCTCGTGGCGCTAACTGTGCTATAACAACATTTTCTTCTCTGCTATTTTTTTTTAATTTCTTCTGTGAGAGCATGTTGTTTGCATTGGGTACTAGAAAGGATGGCATCACCCTAAACAGGACATTGAGGCACCCTAGTGTGCTGAGCATTAAAAAAAGAAAAACTAAGCTTGTGATATTTTCAATGGACATACTGATTAGATCTATTGACATATGTAAGCACAGTTCAATGGAACTTGTCGGGCACAGGTCATAATATTAGAAGTTCATGAAATTTCATGTTGATTACGAGTAAGAAATGATCTGCCTAAACTACAGCAACCTCGGCTACTTAATGCTTTTGCACAGGGCTAGAGTGCTTTATGGATTCATTATTGAGGTTGAGTACATGGGCTGAAAGGCCGACCAACTTAAGAAGGCACTATCTTCTTGATCTTTTTAAGTAAGGACACCAAGTTATTTCCATGCTTCTGTTTCTGAAACCTAACAAGGTGGCAACCATAAGACATTGCCACTGACAACTTTGTAGACATCAAATGCACAACAGTGATTTCAACAAGGTTTCCTTCCTGCCGAAATCACGGGAACGGCAGGAAAACAAACTTTGGAAGCAAAGTTATTTTTTTCAGTGGGGTGCGGAGAACTGGCACCGTGCCTGGCCCAAATAACAAGAACAAAAAAAAAAACTGGAAATCAGGCTAAACACAAGCCAGAAGTGGACCAAGAAAATCTCTCCTGGAATCGTTACTCCTATCCTCTCACAGGAGTTACATTTAAATATCGTTTCACATTTGTTGAAACAGCTCCCTGCAAGCTTTAAGCCCTCAAGTTACCTACGTCACCTAACGAGTCAGCATAATGACTTCAGAATCTGTACAACAAACAAGTTTGTGTCATAAGATTTGAGGCCCAGGTGAGAAAGGCTGACATTTTACAGAGAAAAGTTGCAATGCTTTATGTTGTCGTTGTTGTTTCTTTCTGGCTTTGGTTCTGAAAGAAGCTCGTGTTGTCCAACTGTTAAAAAACTGACATATTCTCTGATACACTTTCTCGACTACAGGCAGACCCAAGTCACCGGCTAAAAATCCCACAATACATTAGGCAAGTAAAGGCAAAAAACGGTGAAAGTAGTTCAGGTTGTATTTGAGTGCAGAGACTTATAAACAAGCAACGTAACTGATTTTCAATAAGTAAGCACTGCTTTATTCTTTCTGCTCTGGGCGAAGACGCTTGTTCAAAGTTCAAAACATCACCCGCACGCTCAAAATCTTTGAGAACAAGTGCCTCATAAAAGCTACCCAGCATAAAAAATAATAAAAAGAAACACCTTTCTTAACCCACATACTTTATTCTTTACGTTTTTAATGCTTTTAACTGCTCGTTAAGATGCAAAACGGGGTCATTTTCATGTAGTGACAGGCATAGGCGTAGACTATGGGGGGGCAACGGGGCTCGTGCCCCCCTGGTGAGATCCAGGGGGGCAGAGCCCCCTCCGAGCCCGGGCCTTGATCTTTTTTTTTTTTGCTTGTGTTTGTTGTTAGTTTGTTTTTGATAATTTGTATTTTGTCTTAAATGTATAATACTTCACCCATGTTTGTGCACCACACAATAGAACGCTAAGTTGTTTGTGGGCACTGGAAAATAAACCATTATTATTAATTATTATTATTTCCGAGACGCTGTTTACGTGCCATGTAACGAGCTTCTAGTAGTAGGATGTAAACAAAATAACGCCCACGTTGCCTTTATTGACAAAATACGTGGGAAATGGAATCCCAGCGTGCTTGCGTTAGCTTCAATCTCCGGTTCTGGCGAAAACATAACGCGCAGCACCCCCCCCCCCCCCCCCCGGGGAACTTCTCAGCCTGCCCCCCCCCCGGGAAAATGGAAAGTCTACGCCGCTGGTGACAGGACTGGCATATAGCAATATACAAGCGTCACCGGAATGCTGGCGAGCCTTGAACATACTCTATATTCCTTTCGATTGTTATTTTGCTTAAAATCGTAGCTTGTTTTTACACACCTGCTGTGGAACAGAGGTTTGGGCCTAAAATATAGCGAGGTTAAACATTGTTCGCTGATGAAGAAAATGTACTAACTAAAGCAATTACACTTTTACAATGTCAATAAAGGTACATACTATTTGGTACGACCCAAATAACAAAAGTTATCTATGTTATTTTCCAGCGAAGCGACAAAATGCACAGGAGCACCGCAAAAGTAGACTGGTTGCTGTTTGCTTCAATTTGCCTCCCGGAAGTCGCATAGACACTAGCACCAGTGGAACCTCTAGCGTACATTATATTAACTCTATGCTCCAGAGTCAGCTTATCTATCGAGCAACCAATCATCCTTATCCATTGTCAGATTGGGTAAACGTACTACACCTACAGTGTTATCGCTCACTTTTTCGCGTCATTTTTGTTTCTCTTTTGCTTCTTTTAAGGTGCTAGTCTGTTGCGGTCCCAAACATGAATATATGTATTAGAAAAGCTCAGGAGCACACACTGTTTTTATCCCTTTTCCGGTGCCGGTTTTGGTTTTCTTGGGCTGACAATGAAACTCCGGCAACAAAACTGAACTCCTCTCGAACAACTGCATCGGCACAACTGGGATCGCAAAACACAAACCAACAAACAATAAATAATAAAAAAAAAAGGTGTGAACTTGAAAAGCGAGCGGAGAAAGTGGGGCGATCTCTCGCTCGAGTTACTCAAAAAAATCAATGCAAACGACGGTGCTCAAGCGAGAAGCGAAAGAACAGGGTTTTTAATTTGTTTTCTTTCCTTTCGGCTTCGCACGTTGCGATAAAGCAGGGCACGCGTTAAAAGAGGCAGCATCGCGAAAGAAAGCGTTGTGTCCAGTGGATGCTAGCTGAAGCGAGTAATCCCTTGAAGGTTCCATGTCCCAAAGCGGTGTAGCTAGTACGGGAAAGGGCATCGCATTTGAAACAAAGACGGCTGGCGAGAGACGAGCTCGGAAGCTCGACGTGGTGTCGATAGACGACTGCCCCCGGCCCGGCAGCCGATTGCTAAAGCGCTGTCGACAGTTTGAATGACCGATTTTTTCGAAAAGAGGCATGGGCAACACTTACCGCACGGACTTGCTTTCTAATAACATAACATATAAAACTCCATATCTTCGAGGCCACTAAGAGGAAGGCGCGAAGTCCCATCTGCAGCTGTTTCAACATTGGTATTATTTTTGATAAGCACTCGAAAATGCACTAAAATAAAAAAAATGTTACGGTGATGCTAAACTTTGTTTTAATTTTTCACGCGTTAGCGAATCCTCCAGAGCTCACGGTTCGAGGCCGCCATGATACGGACCACGAGACAAGACAGTTCTGCGCAGCATTCTGCGCAGCGGCGCCGGAGCACTGTCTAGCGGTAGAAAACGAAAGCGGCGTTTTCTCCTTTCTACCAAGAAAGAGCTGCATGAAAGTGTTCAGCAGCCGGTGGCCCTCGATGCGGTTGCTACGTTTTTCGTTCGTTCTATTTTAGCTTTTTTTTTCCGCAAGCGCACCCACGTTTTTGTCTTTAAATAACTTTGCGCAACCACGAGTGGCTTCCTGCGCCTTGGGAGACTTTTTTGGAACGCTAAAAGGAGCGCTAGTACCAATACATGGTTTCGTTTTGGATCAGTTCCTTTTCTTTCTTTTTTTGTCACATGGAGGTTACATATAAAAACGACTGTAAGCTGATAATTATTTAAGAAATAATAAGAATAAATATAGAGGCCATCCAAAATTTATTACTTTCGACGGAGCAAAATTTATCTCTTATCTTTCCTCTTTTTTTTTTTTTATCTGCTTCGCAAAAGTTTTGCGCACTGTGTTTAATTTCGGTGTCTGTTTATCACATCTTATTTGCTTAGCCTTTTTATTTATTACACATATGCCTCTTCTTTTATTTTTCAGTTCTTGTCCCGACAGTTCTAAAATTCTAAAAGCTGCTTCCATTTATGTTAGTTTGTGCTCTTCAATATGACAAGTTTTAGACCTATTGACATACCAAGTTTTTCTCCTTTTTTTTCTTTTTTGTTGCCATGTAACAAACATATCTCATAGCATAAAATTAATATAAAGGAAGCTGACAGTCTGTCTCGAGAGCGCGTTTCCAAGAACAATAAAAATGCAATCTAATGCATCCTACCTCTTGTAACTTCGCCTATGTACAAACGTAAGGCAAGAAAATGTTGCAACAAACACCTTTTGTTTTTAGATGACTGAACTCTATTTAAATATGAGGAAGTTTGGGGGATTGCCATCATTAAAATATTCATTAGAATATATTTTATCTCGCATGATTTAGATGCCGAGGAAGCGTTTTATATGTTTGTGACAGGCGTGAAGATTTATTCGCATTCTGCTTTGAAAACAGAGAAAGAAAATATATTTCGGAGTTAATTAAGAAGACCCTTATTACGGTCGATCTGAAAATACTGCAAAGTGGCGTGCGCAAAAACCCCAACAAGCTAGCAAATAACTGATATAATACTCACTTCGAAGAATACAATTGATAGACTTGCCATTCTTATGGTGTCTCATGCGCACGCCACTTTGCACTATTTTCAGTTCGACCGTAAGCGGGCGGACAACTGCAAGCATGGCTAAACTTTAATCATGGCGCCATAACTGGTCTACCATGAGTGTGAGCACGTATAGCTTGCGCGTGAACACAGCTTTGGCAAGCTTGAAATTGCACGGGGTTGTCCGCACGAGCATAGACATGGTGGTGGCCAGTGGTCTTGCTTGCAATCGTTTATAAAGCGTGCAACGATTGACATTTTAGGTGACTTCCCTTTTAAAGTCGCTATCATCTAATACAAAAGTGCTCCGAACCTCCAACGTTTAAAACATATGACGAAAGAGCTTTAGTCCAGGGGCGTAGCCAGGGGGGAAGCTTTGGGGCTTCAACTCCCCCCCACCCCCCTCGCGAAAAAAATTCCTGGTTATGCCACTGCTTCCGTCAGTCATATACGTATAGCCTGCTATTTGTAACTATTCTTGTTGGTTCGTTCATTCAATGACAGTGAACACGATCAACAGAAACAAAACCAAATTTATTCGTGAATTCGTCTTTTAAAGGACTCGCACGAACAAGTTCGAAGCTTGGAGAACAGCCCAATTTAGTCTAGTTCTTACGGATTTTAAATTAAAAATGCTCAAACAAAGAAAAAAAAAAGAACATCCCTGTACAGTTTGATATGGTGCTCCCGGCCAAAACCTACCTCTGTAAATAAAAAAGAAATGTATTTTATTGTCTGCGGTACATTGTCATCTAGACCTATGTACGGAGTTCAAGACAAAAAAAAAAGAAGAAAGAAACGAGACAACAGAAATATTCCGTGATATGTAAAGATAAAAAAGAGCAACGACGGGGAGCGAGGGAGCTTGATTTACGCCAGTAATCATCACCATTCACTCTTCCAGCTTCTGTCGGAGGAATCTTTGTTCTTTAAATGATTTTATTCGTTCCTCCTTTTTGGTTGTATCCGGAGTGAGCAGACGACGACTGCATCACGATGGCGGCCCGCCCAAAATGTTCGTTTTTCGAACTTAGCAGGCGGTGTTGAGCGCCCGTCGTCTGCGGCGATGTGGGTTTAGTCACCGGTCATCATCTCCATGAACTCTGCAACGAAAAAATGCGGACGCACTGGTCAGAATCAGCATAAAATTGGTTCATCGGTACTTGCTCTCCACTCTTTTCACTTTAACAAAGCTAACACTGGAGCGGGGGCGAGTGGAAATGAGAAAACCGGGAATCATCACGAGAAAGGGCTTTGTTTGAGGGCTTTGTGTCCTGCTTTTCTTTACTACGTACATCCAAGCCGAACCTTCAAGACCCGTTTGAACGGGAGGGCTTCCTTGCGTTTTCTGACGCATATGACGAGAGAGGGAGAGAGAGCTTGTGGTTGTTGGGCGGTTGAATAAAGGCTCGTTCACACTCTTGCAACCGAGTACGACCGAGAGAGACCAGACCGTTTTTTAATCCTCTTGCGACGTCTTAGGACCAGCTCCGCAGCAGCGCGCCCGGTCCTAAGAAGTCTCAAGAGGATTAAAAACCGGTCTTGTCTCTCTTGGTCGTACTTGGTTGCAAGAGTGTGAACGAGCCTTTATTCAACCGCCCTGACCCTGTTACATTTTCTTCCACTGTAAAAACATGTTTTCTCCTTTTGCCCCGATTCCGGGTTAAAATCATAATGGTAAGAGCTTTGTGTCCTGCTTTTCTTGCTACATCCAAGCCGAACGGTCAAGGTTCATTCACACAGGAGCGCTTACCTTGCGTTTTCTTACGTAACTTATACGTAACTTATAAGTAAAAATCTGTGTTTTCGGATAAATCCAAAAAAACACCTGCCGGTAGAATTTCTGTCAATTTATATTTATCCGATGAATTCCAAATTTCAATGTGCCAATGCCCAAAAACAAAACAAAACAAAAAAGTGTATTTTAAGTTCGGTCCGTGCACAGGGTCGATGGTCCTGAAAAAATGCCACCCCAATTTTCTTTCAAATCTCGGGCCATTGACAAAAGAGATCTTACTGCTGATCTCGTCAAGGTTCATTCGGAACAACAGATCCTCGTACTTTCGGGTCATAGCAATGACACTGTTCCGGTTTTCAGTTTGGGCCACACTATTTCGTGCTTTAGAGAAAGGGGGAAGGGGGGGGGGTGTGTTGTTTTTTGTAACATTGATGTGAACCGTAGAGATCTCATAGAAGGGGAGAAAGGGGGTGGGCAGTTGAAGTTTCTATATTACCCCTTTACCACTCCACCGCGGTGTAGGTTGATGGATAGCATAGGATAAATAAGAGCTTCCCAGCAGGAATTTATTGATTTTAAGATACCGACATTTATCGAAACAACACTAGTTTGCAACGTTTGTTATGGGACAAATTTATATTGCCAATGGCAATGGTGTCAACGCGAAATCTGGCAGAAGAAATATTAATTGACACAAGCGCGTTCTCTTTAATCCAGCATACTTTTACACCCGGATATTATTTATTTTTATTTTTTAAAATAGGAAACACTTGGGTATCTAACAAAAATAAACTCTGCTAAACTCCAAATTTTCGCAAAAAATATGCCCCGAAAAACAGACTCCGAGTTTGACGATAAATAACCTCAGAAAACACGGAATCCAAAGTAAAATTGCCTCGAGAAAAGCTCACGCAAAACTGTCCTATGCGGAGAAAAGCTCACCGGCCTTTTGACGGATGCGGAGAAAAGCTCACCTACGAATCTAAGAATCGAGCGTTCTCAAGTGAAATACGTTCACCCAATTCAAGTATGCTGGGATACCTTATGCGCATGCGGTCATTCTGCACTTCACTAACAAAATTTATTAAAAAAAACAAAAAAGTCCTGTAACATGTCAGGCTTTGCCCGACGAAATTTAAATAAATAATTTGAATATAATGGTGATTAAACAATAAGGTGGGGGGAGCTGCAGCTTGATTAATTTCTGAATATTTATTTATGAAATGACATTTTATGTATTTCTGTAGTCTACCGACACCGCAAAAAAGTCGCATTTCCTCTATCCAGGGTACTTCAGAATTAAATATGGCAACACTCACGCGAAATGGGTTGACATACAAGCGGAACGAGGGTTACAGCCGCGGTGGAGAATAAAACTCAAGGTTACTTAAATCGTAATTTACATCAGACCGGTTTTACCAGCATGATTTCAAATAAACCTTTCCCGCAAAAAAAAAAAATCCCCCAAAACATTTCGTTTTAGCGTTTGTCTATTATTAGATGATTTTAATATGCACACATGTACGTTCTGTATTTAAATCAAAGAATCATCACACAAGAAAGATTTGTATTTGACTGAACGCGAGCAAAAAGCAGTGGTCTTCGGAGCACATCGATGCGTTGAGCTTTATTTCTGCCCCCGAACTCCGTTCATCAGTTACGTCACATCGTTTTGCATTCGAAACAGAACGCAAAAGATACAAACGAAAACTGAGAAAGTAAAGTCGTATTGCAAGAAAATCAGATCGCGAAAACGCCAATACAGCCTTTTTCGCTTACAGAAAGCAAAGCTGTTTTTGTTCTACTATGGCGGGGTTTTCATAAACAAAAAGTTGGTAAGACTGCAGTAATTTTTTTTTCGCGTTCTTTTCACTGGTCGGAAGACCTGATCAAACAACCTGCAGTGTTCAGAACTGCATATAGTGATACAAATTCAATATGTTCTAGCTACAGTAATGTTAATCTGATTTAGATAACAAAAAACCTGACATATTTAAAGATAAAAATTGATTTCTTCTAAATAATTTGTTTTCCTATTTTGCTCGCAGCAGAGCGACGTGATACACTAACAACACAAACAAAGGATTTTTTTACCTTTTAGTGGTTGTTATTAAAATTACTACTGCGGTGGAAATTGCTCATTCGGGGCACAAACTTATGCGATATAAAGGTTTGACGCCGATCAACTGCTTCTCTAAATAATATGGGAAAAATCGCTTCGCGCTAACTCGGTTGCACGGTGTACCACCTGCGTGTGGAGCGCCTAAAACCTTGCTAGCACTACTGCTATCAAATGATAACGACCATTTTACATAATAATTTAATTCCATGTGAGCTTTTCTCCGGGTCTGTCAAAAGACGAATGAGCTTTTCTCTGGACCCGCGCAAAAGTGGGTGAGCTTTTCTCTGGGATTCCCAATTGTCACCGGAACATCAGTTCCTTGAATGTCGCGTGCTAGTCTACCCTCTGAAAGGGTTGCCACGCTTCATTCATTTGGTTGTCTTTTTAGACTTAGGCTAGATGGCACAAGCTACATCCTGTTATAAAGGGTATAGTCATTAGCAACTATCCATCCATCCATCCGTCCATCGAAGCACAGATGTCTCGGTAACTCTCGACGTAAGTCGACCAAAGTTTGCGTAACGTGACGCAATATAAGGAAACGGCTCTGTGTGAACAGGCCTTCAGCCAAAATCCCCTTCATACATTACAAAACAAAACAAAAAATGACAGAAACTTGCTTTCGCTAGAAACTATTATTATCTCACTTGGCTAGCACGTTGCTGTATATTCCAAATATTCACATAAGTAGCAGGGAATAAATCACTTTTTTTCTCGTGAAAAGTTTGGTGAAGTTATGGCAACGTGAATAAGAAAAGGGCGAGCGTTCCTCCCACTTTTGTTTCATTTAAATGGGAACGAGAAAATGTTTTTAGTATTATTATTATTATTATTATTATTATTATTATTATTATTATTATTATTATTATTATTATTATTATTATTATTATTATTATTATTATATCCAAAAATTTAATTTTTGGTCGGTGAAAATAATTAGTATCCACTTGATAATTAGCAAATAATTTTTTATTCATTTATTTTTAACAAGCTCAAGTGCAATATTCTTTTTCCCACTGAAAATTGGAAGGAGTAGCAATATGAGTTTGGAAGCTATCCTACAGTGCCACTGTAGTTGTTCTATTCAAATTTTCCAATGACAACGCAGCCGGCGGCTAATATGCCCTTTCAATGCCCCGAGAAAGAATACGGATGTTTTTAATGTACAGATGATACCCTCAGTAGAAATCAAGCAGACTTTAAACGGCGGGAACGAACTTGCCTCTGAGTTGCTCGCATTTAACAAGTATATTCGCGCTTATCTCCAAGCGAGCTCAGAGACGGCAAGAAGCAGTCGACGACGATTCTCGCAAGGCCGTTGGCGCAGTCAAGGAAAAATGGGTCGGGGACAGCCAGGCTAGCCTAGCGCAGGGGAGGGACAACTTTCTCGGCTTGTTACGTAACTACTGCCACGCCGATGCTCGCCCAATTCCGGTTAGTCGGCATTGAAAAGACGTTTTTCTTATTCTTTTTCTTTCTCTCTCTCCTCCTTTATTTCTCGCTGTCTTTCTTTCTCTTTTCTGAACTTTTCCCTTCATCGCCTGCTCGTTGGGAAAGATCAGTTCCACTAAATAAAGCTCGACGCAAACTTTTTTTTCCAGGTTGACGACAGAAGACTTGATATATCGATTAGCATCGTTCGATCGTCCTCAAATTATGCAGCCTATTTTAGCTGTGTTGATTTTAAACCGGTATCAATGAGAGTTTCATAAAAATATTGCGAAATAAATTTTACTGGGGAGGATTATAGCACAACAAGAAACCAAGAAAAAAATATTGTGCGAAATATTGAGGCGTTTGTAACTTCAGAATGTGTTAGACAATGAATAGCGGCCATATGTTTACCCTTTCTTGTATTTTGCCGTGTATGACTTTGTAGCGTAGCTGAAGGGATGTCATGGTCTCGTCAGGCACTCCGATTGCCCTTAGTCATGTCTCCCAAACCAATAGTTGAAAAGCAACTTTCTTGAATAAACATATAGACGGTTAACGATGATTTTAGCACAATGTTACGTTGCTGCATCACGAAATGTTAAACACTGTATCTGTACCAGGTAGGGCAGGCAATATACACACTCCTGACCACAGTGTGAATTTATGTTATTATAGGAGATTTTTCCGCTCCCTACAGTGCGCCTTCGTTCATTTGAATAATTACCTCCACTCCAAATCACTCGCGCCTGTTTTGGCTTCCATCTCTCTTTCACTCTCTCTCTCTCTCTCTCTCTCTCTCTCTCTGAGTGGACCTCATTCCTTACTACATCACCAGTTTTGTCTCCGTCATTCATTGTAGTACACCGCTAACAAACTACTTATCGACTGACGGCCTCTTTCACGTTATAACTCATTCGTCGGCCTTGCTGCTGTACGTAAACTAAGGAGAGAGCAAAACAATGCATGGAGGTTGACACTCTCATCGAATTTCTAGTACCTTCGGGTATGCTTCAAAATTCCTATCGAACATTCGGACTTAACAGCCCCGCATCACAAGCAGCAAACTGTCCGCGAAACGGACTCTCTAAAACAATAAATAAAAACAAACAAAAAACACGAAGGAAACAAAATTTTAAGATTTGTAATCTGGGTTATAGTTGAGATGTGTCTATTATTAACGTCGGGAATCAATTTAAAGGCGAATCATTGACTATCGACATTTTGCGTAGCGAGAGCCGCGCTGTGGTCCGACAAGCAGACGACGCAGATGCGGGCGCCATTCCCAAGGTGTCGAGGGCGTATGGCACGGTCCCTTCCCGCAAAACTTGGGACACAGAATGGCGGACCATCGCGATATTCCTTTGTCGTCCCAATCCGGGCCCGTACCGTCGAAGTCGACGGTTCCGCTGCCGTCGGTGTCGATCTCGGCGATCATCTCGTCCAGCTCGTCCTCGGTGAGCGCGTCGTCGAGGGCGCGCAGGATCTCGCGCAGATCGGACACGTTGATGTAGCCGTTGCCTTCCTTGTCGTACAGACGGAACGCCTCCCGTAGCTCCTCCTGCATCGCCTCGGAGTCCTCCTCCACCAAGAAGCGGGCCGCCAGGGCCACGAACTCGTCGAACTCCAGCTCGCCGGAACCTGGGCCCGGGGGAACACCGCATCAGAGGCGCTGTTCTACTTATGCCTTTTTGTGCGCAGCAAGGACGAGGACAAAAGAAGAGAACAGGACACAACAAGGAGCAACAAGGGTTCTACACCCTTTACTAACTCCTGCCAAAGATTCGATTTCCTCAAGCGCACACAGCGGCGCGAAACAATTTAACAAAAGAAAGCGGAACAACGAAAGAAAAGATGATTGCACTCAAATATTAAAACAGCACCCCCTCCACCAAAAAAAAAACAACATCTTCCTAACACAGTGGTGTCAGAAAAGGGGGGAATTTAATGCAAAGAATACGAGGGAGGGAGTCTAAAATCGCCCCCCCCCCTTTCCCCCAATCTCCCGAATAGTTCCGACGTCTCTGCCCTAACATGACCCGGGCTGAGTCTAGCTTCCCCCGCCCCCAAGGAAATTCCAAGAAATTCTAAGAAATTTTATTTTAATACAAAAACCTATAAATGACTTGCACTTGACCTCATTGAACTGTGGTCATTTCTACTTGTTCTTGTCAAAAAAAAGAAAACTCAATGGTTTACTTATTGGGCCGACGTTTGAGACCGCTGCCGGTGCAGCCCTTACACGCCACCAAGGGATACGCTCTACGAAAGTAATGCCATAGTCTGGTACAATGCCTACGCGTCTACCTTCCTCCGGAGCGCTCGAGGAGCCAATCGCCGCGATCTACCGAGTGATGGGTTCACTCCATAGGCCGCGGTGATCTACGGAGTGATTGGCTCACTCTGTAAACCATGCGAATGACGAGTTCGATGAAACTTGCTTCCAGCAAATCGTAAAGTGTGCGATGTGACACCATTAGGGGCACGACGTGACACGTGACACGTATACTGCTCAGTGTCACGTGGCAGACTTTACTTTTTGTGGACACATGACATTTTAAGAAACACTTCTCGCTTCCCGATTGGTTGTTCGTCGTTCTTATTGCCTAATGCCGAAATCTCATTGGCTGTAGTAGAGAGACAATCAGATGCTGCGAAATCGCCAAGCGCTGCGTATCTTCACTGTCAAAAATAATAATTCAAAACGGCATTTTTACTTTCTTCTCTCTCTCTCTCTCTCTCACTCGATTTGTTGAGTTTTAAATATCGTCATGATGGGACCTTCGAGTGCTCTGCGAAAAAAATAAGCACACGTGATTTTTTTGTTTTTTTTCTTCTCGGAGTGTCGTCGAACACGAACAATATGAGCAATGCGGAGCGCAAGTTCGTCTGCTTCTTTTGCAGGGGTTGTGGTGACGTCAGAACGACGCCGAGCTCTGATTGGCTCTGATTGAAGGATAGTGGGTAGACCTCAAGGCAGCGTGCTTTGAGGTGTACCCCACTATCCTTCAATCAGAGCCAATCAGAGCTCGGCGTCGTTCTGACGTCACCACAACCCCTGCGGAAGGAGCAGACCAACTTGCGCTCCGCATAAGTTTCGCCATATGTAAATTGCGATGAAGTAGCGAAAAGAAAAAAGAAAATAAGGAGGGAAGGAAGGGTGAGTACCGTCTTGATCGATCTCAGCGATGAGGTCCTTGAGATCCTTATCCTCGAAGGTCTGTCCCAGGGTACGCAGGATAGCCGACACCATGTTGGTATGCACGTAGCCCTTCTTGTCGCGATCGAACATGTCGAACGCCTTGCGCAGCACTGCACGCAAACATACAGGGGGAAAGACAAAGACACAATCGTCAGAAGAAGAATGGAAACAACGAAACATCAATGAGTGACTTATTTTTGTTTTTTTATGTAACTCTCGGTGTCTGTACTATAGCTGGAAATGTACTCTCGTTAATGTTCGTAGAGAGCGCGTTGGAATAGGCGTACTTCTAGCAAAAAAAAAAAATACAGAAAGAGGACGAGACAGAGACAGCCACACTCTTTCAGCTCACAACATCGCTCATATACTTATACCTGCAATCGCCAATTCACCAACGTTTTTATCTTTTTTTTATAGAGGCGGCGAATTTTCGTTGTGTACGGGAACGGCATAGGACAAGCAATTTAGCTTGTGCGCGCGCGGTACGACTGTTGTAATAAAAATGTCGAGGTAAATTGTCTTGATTTCGAGTTGGGAACAGAGGAGATGTGCATGTCTTCTCGTTCCATTTCACGCTTTTTGTGATTTTTTTTCGTCCTTTTTGTTCTTTGCGAAATTACGTGATGTAATTGTTTTAAACAGAGTGGTATGTATCTTCCGCGTTCGCCTGCGTCCTTAATTTGAGTTAGAAGAACAAACAGAGCCTGTTTCTGGGTAGTGACTTCGGCATTCGTATTCGCACTCTTTGTAACCACGTCTGAACAGTATCATCAAGATTTGTCCTTAATCTTTTCCGCACCCGACCAGATCCATTTCTTTTTTGTAATTTTACCATTGAACGATTATGTAGGGTGTCACAAAAGAAAATTTACACGGTCTTTTTTACCGCAAAAATAAGCTAGGCGTCGCCGAACGCTCATTCTCCGCCCAAAGGTAGAGCTAGAGGTCACAGCCAGATGCCAATGTTTGCAGCCTGATCCGATAACTTAATCAAAAGTTATAAGTGATTTTCTGAAAATTTCAATGGGAAAATGGCGGCCGACGGAGTTTTCGAACACATGGGGCTCTATGGCACCCGGGGGTAAAGGTGGGTGAGGAGGAGTGGCAAATCCCGTGCGCCGACACCCGGGGTCCCGAGTGAAAGATCGCGAAAGAGAGCGACAGAACACGAGAGAAAGAAAGCAACGTTGCCATGGTAATCGCGAAGACTGAAAACTTTCAGCAATATAAACAGTGATAATTTAACGTTGTAAACTAAATTCTGAGCTATTCTAACACTTATAAAAAGCAATCTACTCATTACGCTACATTAGCTTCCCTTCTGTCAAAATCTCGGAAATCTGGTGGTGGCGCGGTTTCGTATTCCTCGGCCGCGCCGCACCTGCGAAGTCGGGTATCTGGTTTAGTTTACCGTTGACGCGAGGCCGCGAGGCCGTACATCTGCGCGCTATGCAAAAAGAAAGCTTCGAAAGGAACGCGAATATCTTTCCACCGGTAAGTTCGCGGATTGTTGAAGTTCATGAAATGCTCTGATGATATAGGACCCCGAGGGTCTGCCTGCATGCTCCGCCGCTTGCGGCAGCCAGAATGCATGGGAAATGGCGACCTTTTCCTCTAGAGTTAGTATGTACGATCTCTACGATCGCAGAAACCGAAAACGGGCAAAAATCGGGCTCCATTTTCCCATTGAAAGTTTCAGAAAATCACTTATAACTTTTGATTAAGTTATCGGATCGGGCTGAAACTTTGCATCTGGCTGTGACCTCTAGCTCTACCTTTGGGTGGAGAATGAGCGTTCGGCGATGCCTAGTTTATTTTTGCGGTAAAAGAAAACCCTGTAAATTTTCTTTTGTGACACCCTGTATATCAAGTCTGTTTATCCCTCACAACATTGTGCGATGACATTTATACTGAGCACGTGCGACCAGAAGCATCACATAAGCCAGACTTTGTCGAAAGCACACGTGGTACCGAAGAACATTCCGAGTCTCGAAAGTCTGATTCCTCGTGCTGGACAAATGTTATGCGAGCGTATCAATATATGACACGCGAACTCTGTATGACAGCTTGCTGTTTCTTTTCTCGCCGGAGCTTTCTAAAGCTCAGTTTTTACGTGATGTTTTATTAAAACATATGCGAATATCGTTTGAGACGACATTGCGACAGCTTCACACCCGTGCAGGAATGCATTTCGTTGCCCGAGTCCAGAGCAACACGTGAGGCACCTACGGGCAATCGATAGCATAAAATTGAAATTAACCTTCTTCATTCGGACTGTGTTGATCGGAATCATAAAATTAGTTTCCAGATTAGTTTAGTTGTGTGCCGTAATGTGGCTCTTGACCTGCCGCATTTCAGTGTATGCTCTCGCTTTGTGTTTGGATCTTATCCGATAGGCGCCTTCAGCTAAATCGACGGAACTAGCGTCTAGAACAGAAAGCTTTGGCGGCCACATGGTCATCTAAAGACGAAGCGGTGAAAGTGGGTTCGAAACGTACCTCTGTTACAAACAAAAAAGCAAAAAAAGCAAATGTCTTTTTCGCCGTATAACTCACATGCACAAACCACATCATAGTGTACCTATTACGGAATTGTTTTTGTAATAAATCTGTTCGAATTAAAATAAAACACCCACGTATATCATTTCCGAATCAGTTCAAAAAACAATTCCACGCGACAATCTTTCCACCAAAGTAAAAAAAAACAAAAAAAACAGTAACTTAAAAAAAGAAAAAAAAAGTAATCAGTTGTTTAGGCAGCAGGAGTTTAGTCTGCCAGAGTATAGGCGACACTGTTACCCATCGCAGACCGAGATATTTAACCAGTGCTGTACGGTTGCTAGGCTGGGGTATATAAAGTGCACCACGCAGTATAGTGAGTGATACAGGACCGCACGCCGGCACGATGCTCATCCAGATCGAAACGGAGGGGATTGAAGCCAGGTTCCCCGGGTTTTGCAGCGCGATCTTTCACTCTACGTGCTCCGAACAGCGCTAGTAATTCCTAGAATTCGTCCGAAACAACCATGAAGGCGAAAAAAAATACTTTGGCAGGATGAACGCCAGGCTATTTTCAGGAGGTTCCGCGTTTCTCGCCCTCCCCGCTTCGCAAACTCGAGGCGCCGGTCGGTCGCCCACCCAGGCCATTTTTGGGGCAGGAAAGGCTCGACAAGGAACGATTCCCTGGAGTGGCCGGAAGCTTGGCTAATGAAACAGTATACGGTCTCGGGTATATCCCCGCTCTATAAATGCATAGCATTATATGTCCTTTGTGACGTCACGGCATCACGCGGCGTCACGTGACATGTTGTCATGACATGGTCACGAAGTGACCGTGACGTCTCCATCGAGGTATACATCCGAGGCATGGACACGAAGGCACTAAGAGCTGGCCCACTAAATGCCCTATAAATAAATATTGAGACTTTTCGAGTGAGTGTGTCTTCCTTCGCTTAACTGCAGTCTCGGGGTGGTGTTATGTCTAATCTTGGCCAGCCAGCTTGCGCCCTGACTTTCTGTTCGTAAATGTCGCGCATTTAAAAAGAAGTCTAGAACGTAACTACGCGCCTTCACCTCGATATGTTGTCGCTAATACTGAAGGGGTTTGGCCGATGGGCGGAGAATGTGGCCCGCTACACTGAAAGTTGATCGGACCAATCAGACGGCGTCAAAAGCGCACCGTCATGGTGTTTGTTGTGTTTCTGTACGTGTTCTATCACCGCTGAACCAACCATAAACATAAAAGGCTTGGTGACCTGCTCTTTTGGCGCTGCTTAAAAGGAAACCAAAGCGGTTCTGCATTTGAGGAAAAACACATTTGGCCTCCAAAATCACAAATATCGAGATTCTTTTTTCTTTTTCAATTTGGTGCACGGAGTATGCAGAAAATCATAATCAAAGTACATCTGAAGCCCCTCGTTCCCGGAGTCTGACGTCATATCCAGAATTTTCGGAATCTCCGATCTCGCGCGTCTTTTGCGCCTGTCAAAGCTATGCACGCGCGCAACCTTGCTAATTTCAAAAGACAAAAAAAAAGACGTCACGACTTGTGTTAGTGCGGGAAAATATGCACAGCGCATATGTTCGTGTGCTTCTTTTGTTGGGGTTCAGAACGTTCTGAATATAGTATAGCGGGTAGACCTCAAGGCAGCTTGCTTTGAGGTCTACCCACTATCCTTCCATCAGAACCAATCGGAGCTCGGCGTCTTTCTGACGTCATAAGAACCCCTGCAAAAGAAGCGGACGAACTTGCTCTCCGCACAGGTTGTATTCACTGGCGGCCATAGTTGCGTGCGCGACTGCTGAGCGCGTGCTGACGGCGAGCTTCCACAGTTCTTTTGCAACGTGCATTACGCACCATCAAAATGGCCGGTCTTAGCGGCCTATTAATGTGAGCTCGTTCTGGGCACGCGCTCTAAACATCGCCCTCAAATATGGCGTCCAGTGAATACCCCCTATACATAGTTGCAACTGCACGCGCTGCCCACACGAGGGTCACGCGCTTGGCGGCCGAAAGATCTGGGTATGATGAAACGACTGGTTGGAGGCTGCTCGTGTTTTCTCGCGTTTAGTTACATCTTCGGGAAAAAACGAACGTCATATTCAGATACACGGGATAAAAAATACGCTAGAATTCCCCACTAACTCGTCGTTTTCAAGGAACTCTACAGCTTCCCTTTAATTGGACCCATTAGCTCGTAGCGTCGGTAAGCTGAAACAAAGTATAGGCCACGCCGACTTCGCGATTACACAATATGGCGCGTTATCGAATGATTGTCATGGTTTGCTATGCGCCAACAACACGGCGGAGTCAACCACGTCCCATTTTAGTTGGATGGATGGATGCTAATGGCTGTACCTTTTATAACGGATGGTAGCTTGTGCCACTTTGCGTAGAAACCAAACGTTTAATACATCCTTTGTTTGTACTACCCTTACGATGCTGTTTGTACTGCCCTTTATGAGTAGCGGTACGGCCAGAGCGATTGACGAATACCATTTCAGTAAACCACATGGTGGCGTTTTGTTTATTTTCCTTTATTTTCCGGAGACCCTCACCGTCATGCTAGTTGGTTCAAGGAACGCTTGTAAAGATGAATATAGAAACATATGTGACTACGGCTGAATGTTTTGAACGGGGTGATGGATTGTGCTACCAACCCCGTGTTTAAATTTTAATACTATCAAATTATAAACTAAATTTATGTATAGTTGTGCTACATGGTATCTGTGTAGTAAAAAAATAGCTTACAGTTGTTCTTGTTGTTTTTACGATTCACTATACCGTTTTTTTGTACGGCATATCGTCATTTTTGTCGCGTGGAAATGACTGTAACAGTACAACTGAAAAAAAAAATCCAGAATGTGTCACGACGACTAGTCGGAAGTTTTGAGCTAATTTGAAGGGTTTGAGATTAACCGTATCAGCGAAGTGAAACTCAATCACTTTTTTTACCTTGCTATTCCCACATTTCTACAATAAACATTTCGACATTATTTCTAGCGGCCCTTGGAATAGCCTGATTGTACACGCGCGTGAACTATACTCCGTTCACCCTTAAGCTGAGACTAGAAGCTCCGCCTTCAGCGCGAACTTTCTTCTCTTTCTAACACAAGTGTGGAACCGGAGGCACGTGCAACCAAAAACACTGCGGAAGCCAGCGAACTCCCGCTGAAGGTGGAGCTTCTAGACTCAGCTTAAGGGTGAACGGAGCATAGGCCAAGCTCAGTGAACTGGGGAATTTACGAACATCTTTTAATGTCTCTTTTCTATTCCTGTTTTCTAAAAAAAAAATGAGATGGTGCTGCGTCTGGTAGTTAGATAAACCAGAGATATTTGGTCGAGCAAGCAAAATGATTTAAGCTAAAAATAAATAAAAATAACAATATTAGCAAATCCATAAATTTACGCAACTGCAAAATTTGATTATATATATATAAAAAACATTATTGTGACATTAATAAAAAAAAACAGGTTAACAGGGTAACAGTTTTTATAGCAAGCGAACCGAATTGCCCTTATATACAAATCTTTTAACTCAAACAAAAGAACCGACACTTGCGGCAGCTGCGACAAGATACTGGACGGCGCGCGCCTGGAAGGCTCGCTTCCCCTCATTCAGAGTTGTGATGAGGAAAAGCCGACACTCGGCAATTTGCCTTTCGTCACTGGCGGTTTCAGTGCCTCTGAAGATATATTTATTTATTTATTTATTTTATTTATTTATTTATTTATAAATACTGTTAACCCTTGCCAGGGTCATTACAGAGAGGGAAAAACAACAAAACACATTACCTAACATCTTTCACAACAATAGTACACGTCAAGTAGGCTCTCAAATTCACGAACATTTTCCCTGTCAACAATATAACTAGACAATGTATTCCAGGACTCAATCACATCAGGAAAAAATGAGTATCGAAAAACATCAACACGGGCATTGAACGGCTCAATGGCTAGGTTGTGATTTAATCGGTCACTTCGTTTACATGGTAGTTTTACATAGCTGTCCTTATTAATCTTAATTTGTCCATGGATGAGTTGAAAAAACAATATCAGTCGATGTTTTTGTCTCCTTGTCTCCAGTAGCTCTAAGTCGCATGAGTCTAACATTGATGTAACCGAATCTGTCCATTTATATTTAGCACAAACAAAGCGGACAGCTAATCTTTGAATTCTTTCTAATTTGGACTTCAAGATTTTCTGATGTGGACTCCAGACAGCCGATGCATATTCTAGACCTGACCTCACGAATGTTTTGTAGGCAATTAACTTAACGTTCTTTGTTGCGTTGTGCAACAACGCAACAACGGCAATGACACAACTGATAGAGGACTATACAGGACTATATAAACCCAGATTTCTTCTCGGTTGGCGTAATTGAAAAGCGCCATCCGCACCCATCCCTTGCTTCTAATGAACAAAGTGACTCCGCCAACAAAGGGAGATGTTCGAGCGAAGCGAATTCAACTGACGCTTTAAGCAGCATTCACGCTACTTATACATCGTACAAAATACGTGGTGTTTGGTGCAGAGACGATGTATCATGTTTGCTTTATACATGTGTACACTTTAAACGCGTCTGCGAGCAGTCTTTTTTCATGTATTTTTTTATGAGCAGTGTGACAGGATTTTTATGCAAAGAAGAAACAGGCCTTAGGCAGTATCAGCAGATTGTCTTTTGTAGGATGTATCATCAGCAGAGTGAACGCGGCCTTAGATGCACAGACTTGGAGCGGACAGATCGTAGCTTTGTCTCCCATTCTGGATAAGGGCGAGGAACGGAATGCAGTGCTTCGAGATGACGAAGCAATTAGCGCTAAGTCACCTTTTCGCGGACGTTTCCGGTTTTACTTAGCCGACCGGCCGAAGTACTCGGCGCGATGTGCAACTCTAAACATTAAAGACTTACGATTATTTAGTAAAAACCGAGAGATACACTTCTAATCTATGGTGCTGAATGACGTTTCTTCATTATCCGATCTTAATATTCGCGTACCACTTTTACAATAAACGTTGCAGTTCTGATTTTTTAAAAGTGTTTTGTTCTTTTCGCGTACAAGAAGAAATACATGTAAAATGAAGAAAACTGTCGCAGTAAGCTATAAGTGAGACAAGCTCATTGCATTTACCTCCCGGGCGTTAGACGTGACCTATGAACACGGCACATGGGAGCAAATGATGCCTGTGGCGATCGCATCGGTGGCCGAGTGTGATAGCGCACCACGCCTCGGAGCACGTGGAGCGAAAGGCCACGAAGCAGAACTCAAGCGATCATTCCTCACCGCAGACTCCGCACCGACCGTTTCGCTATTTGAACGAACATCGTACCGCGTGCTAGCATATACTCGTTGCTTTGCGCGACGCACGGTACATATACCCCATGTTAGCAGTCGTAATGCACTGGCTAAACTGTTCATCGGCGGCGTTGAACCAGTTTCGCCGCCTGCCAAAGCCACGCATAGTTCTCACTGTATGAGATGAGTGGGCACAACGTCCAGCTTCTCTGGGCAGCTTTTATGCGGTACGAAAACCCCCAGAACTCTCTTTCAAAACCATCGTTGTTTTCTAACACGCGATACATATTACAAAAAAAAATGGTACCGTTATTTTTATATCGTAGATTCTGATGACCGCTTTAAAGTAAGAATTCGCAATTTTTAAATGTACTTTTATACAAGCATGGTATCGAGCACAATGATATTGAGTGCAAGCGTGTGTAGACCGCACACGCATGTAACTCTATGCGGAGCGTAAGTTCGTCTGCTTTTTGCGCAGGGGTTGTGGTGACGTCAGAACGCCGAGCTCCTGATTGGCCCTGACTGGAAGGACAATGGAGACTCAGGTAGACCATGCAGCCAGCATTAAGGTTTACCCACTATACTTCCCATCAGGGCCAATCAGAGCTCGGCGTTCTGACGTCAACACAACCCCGGCAAAGCGAACGAACTTACGCTCCGCATAGCAGCCGGCAATCGCAACTGCGTGCCCGGACAACTAACTTACGTTTTGGAGAGGATAATACCCTTTACAGCCCACCATTTTCTAAGTACAGTGTGCAAGCACGTCTCCAGCTTGCGCACCTCGTGCTTTCGCTTATCTTTCGTGACAACCAATGACGGTGCTTATTCGGCTACTCCGCACGTTCTTGACGTTGCCCGGTGACTCGAATACTCAATTTTTATTAAACCTATGTTTTAGAGCTCGTTCTTGCGTTCCCAAGCAGACGGCGCTATATTTCTGCTAGTGGAAAAGAACCGCGCGCGAATTACAAAAGCTTGAAAAAAGTACAGTCATGTACAAGCTTAGTGCCGTCACACGATCACCAAACCCTCTGCGATTGCCGGCGATTCGGTCACCAATCGGTTACCATAATGGTTTCAATGCCTCCACGGACAGAGCACTCGTGATAC
>JAZHYW010004619.1:0-22840 GCA_037355805.1 Ixodes ricinus
AAACAAAAGACAGGTTTTAGCATCCTGTTGGTGATGTAGCCGCTGTGCCCACTTGAAGGCACACACTCGATATTAAAAAGTAAAAATATAATATCTATTTTGTGGCTCCTAAAACGCTGCAAATACGTTGATTTAAAAAGTTTCGTAGGAAACTGAAAGCATTCTGCGCATTCTCTACGTAATTCTGAACGTGGCGTCGTATTGCGGGAGTCGTGGGCCGGACGGCTGAACGAAGCGGACTAAGTGATGGCGGAGGACGACGGGCGTGGGACCTCTACTTTGGAACTGTTCTTTGCGGTACCGGTGAGTCTGTTTAGCTTCGAAAGAGGAATCTTTTACCGATCAAAACAATTAGGATTTTTTTCGTACGACACGACCGACCACCAATCTGATTCGCATGAAGACGTCGCCGAGTCGCCGCCCCTTCTCCTGGCTGAAGTCATCGCTCGTCTCACAAACACGAATTGGTAAATGCTTGAAAAACGCGCAAACGTCAAGCACGAAGTGTGTGTGTTTTGCGTTTATTGCACGTTCTGCGAATTTTTATGTGCCCCACACAGCCGATAAAACGAAAGAGAGACAAAAAGAAAAAAAGAAACGCGGTCGGGTGTAGCCAATTGACATCCGGCCACTCTCTCCTCTACAATTATTTTTCCTCTCCACGTCACTTTTGGTTTCGCTTTCGAGCACTTGCGTTTGCTGACTTTATTAAACATATACGTAACACTGTAGAAAAATATTTGTTGGGTAGTCTTCTCAAACCATAATAAATCGCCTGGTAAAAAATTAAAACAATATTTTGGGGGTGTCAGTGTTCCTTTAAAGTGAAACGGAACATAATAATTACGCCATGGAGTCTCTCGGCCCATCCTGGATCCCATTGTTAATTCCCCGCGTTCCTCGCATGGAAGTAGGTATATGGCAATGGGCTGCCGGCTTATCTGTCTGTGCGTGCATGGCGAAGATTACAAGGTTACATTGCCGTTAAACAGTGCTACCTGCGGCTTGTTTTTTACAGCGAAGCTGTTATGTGCTAGGGTCTGGAAAAAATGCGTCCATGGATGTTAACAAAAAACTCCCGTTTAAACGGCGCTTCTTCGTTCCAATTGGTCGTGGCAAGTATAAATAAAAAGTGGGGCCAACCCGCGTGAGTCAGCCTTCCTTGGCATTATTAGATAGTGAGGTCCTGATCTCTTGTTATCATCTACGGTCACCAACTTATTTCACCTAAGAGTGCGCTGCGCTGTGACGAGGCTGAGGGCAGAACGCGCCGATCTATCCTTCCTTTCTTTCGCTTCCGCGATGCTGATAAAGAGACTTGCGCTCAATCGGAAAAAAACTGTCCTCGAGTTGTGCCTCAAATAATTGAGTTTAGAACTTGCCCATAAGTGACCATAAGGCATTGATCACTTTAGTCACTAAGAAGTAAATAAATATAATTAAACAACGAAGTCTTGTACTTGTCTTTATTGCAATCATATGTAAATTGTATAGATGTCGTATACTTGTCGTAAAGTTGCAAATATAACAGCTTCGCTGGTCCTCCATCTTCACGTGAAGTGGATGGGCCCTACAATTTTAGAGCGCAGCTCTCAGGCGCCCGTATCCGGGTTGAGTGGCGTCGGCGTCGGCATAACCGCGTGACGTCACGAGGGCCACGAGTGACGTCACGAGGGTCACCAGTGACGTCACGCGTGACGTCACGACGGCCACGACTGACGTCACGAGGGTGACGACTGAGGTCACGAGGGTCAGCAGTGACGTCAAGAAAGTCACGAATGACGTCACGGGGGTCCCCAGTGATGTCACGAGGGTCACCAGTGATGTCACGAAAGTCACCAGTGACGTCACGAGGGTCACAAGTGACGTCATGAGGGCCACGATTGACGTCACAACTGCTCACGAGTGACTTCATGAGCATCACGAGTGACGTCACGAGGGTAACAGAGACGTCACGAGGGTCACGTGTGACGTCACCCTCGTGAAATCCCGCGGGCATGCCCTCCCTCCCCCTCCTCTTCCGGAGCTGCGCTCTAATTCGGCATTACAGAGAATTGTAAACGTCTTTCATCTTTTGTCCTGACCTTACCCCTTCCGTGATACTGTCAATAGAAGCAGCGCGGACTCCGAGTGTTGATACTGTCAATAGAGACAGCGCCGCTATCTCAGACTTTGTTGGCCCTCGAGTAAGCCTGTTGGAGGATTTGTCAATAAAACACGTCATTATACAGCCACAAGGAACCTACTGGGTTTCTACGTGGTACCCCCAAAGAGGAAGCCCATGATGGTTGTAATATATATACCGTGTATAAAAATCACTGCTATCACCTCCGCATCGTATTTTCCCGTGTCTAGATCACCTATGTAAATTACGTCCAATTCGATCATCAACTGTTTCTTACCAGACATCCACACTACCATTGGCAATCAAGGATTGGAATTCATTACCTCACAACATCGTTTCTATTTATGATACAACTAAATTTGATGAACCCACCACCCTCTCTTAATCTAAACCACCTTGCTAGTTTACAGTGTTATAATTGTGTTTACTCTTCTTTTTTTATTGCCACACCTTGTTGCCTATTTATTGTCACCCACGGGCCCTCAAGGAAAATAAATGATGATGACGATATATATTATAAAAGCGTAGACAGCTAGCTGGCAGTTACTCTTTGGTGGTAAGGCTACTTGTTACCGTACTGCATATGATCAGTTTGGCTGAGCAGTTATACCTAAATCTAGGGACTTGGAATGATAATTCAGACCTGGATATTAATGCAAATGTTTTCGCGAATATTCTTGCTAAATTTTGACTGAACACTTAAATTATGTTAATTTCGCAAGTAACCTGAGCTAGAAGAAAAACCAGACCGTTGTAAACAGTGTTGGTGCTAGCGCGTTACAATTAACGGCGTTACCGGTAACACGTTACTTTCTTGGGATAGCGTGTAACGTGCTCGTTACTTGTTCAAGACAATCACGGGTAGCGTACTTACGTTACTCATTTCGAATAACGGGTAACGTACTTACGTTGCTCATTTCGTATAACGGGTTTATACGTAACGTATACGATTTCTTCCACAAAAAATGTTACACTTGAATTTTTGTTTTGTTTCTAGGAGCAAGCCAGTGAATTGTTGTCTTTCTTTCCTTTTTTGCTTTGGGGGGCGGTTGGTTAATATTTGGGTGAAACCGTAGAAAAGATAAATTCATTATGTTCCGTTTCGTGCATGGACATGATGTTTCTTGAATATGGCACTTATGCCTACCTGCAACATCAAAACAGTAAAACTTGTTTATTCCGAATTAATAAAGTAATGCAAAAGTAACGTGCGTTACTTTTTATCGGTAACGGGAACGAGTTACTTTTATTTTGATGTAACGAGTAGCGTATTTCGGTACTTCTTTTTCGGAAACGCCTACAACACTGGTTGTAAATATAAGTGAAAAAACAATCTATGGCCATAAAGTCAAAAATGCACTTCTTAAGAAGACATGGTTTTAGGATCACGTGCCAGAGAATATATATAGATATTTGTTTTCTTGCAGTGACGATTTTGGTTACGCACTTCTCCCAACCGCTGGAGGGAAACATGCCGCACTTGTGAAACGGTTCATCATGTAATTAAATGCAGTGGAACGGATGTACGGAGTAGAAAGTAAAAAAATACGGATTCTGCCTCTCCTTGCTCACTGTTTCCACGTGCGGGGTCATTGGCTGCCTGAGTAAATTGATTCTCCCATCGCATTAAATAAAGACAATTAAACAACGAAGTCCTGTACGTACGTCTCTTTATTCCAATCATATGTAAATCATGTAGATGTCGAATAGTTCTCGTAAAGTTGTCGTAAAGATAACAGCTTCGCTGGTCCTTCATCTTAGCGGGAAGGGATGGGCTCTGCAAGTTTCAGGAACTTGTTCACGCAATCTCACTCGGAGCTAAATAATCGTAAATAAATACAAGGCGGCGAAAATACCACGTGTTGAACGGATTTAGAACGTTTCTGTTACCGTGGATGCATACATCCAGCACACCGAATAACAAGTGGGGCTGCCATTGCTACATATTTAAACGTGTCTCTCGAACACAGTTCTGTATTATTTCGCCAAGCACGGATAAACCGAGCTTAAATTGGGAAATAGCGATCCCCGTTGCCGTTGCGATTTTATATTAATTTTTCTTGAAGATCGAGTCAGTCAAGCAGCCCCATAAATGCATCGTAACGGGGCTCCTTTATTTTATTTTTTTTTGTTGTGATTAGCTAAATTATTCTTGCGCAAAAAGAAATAACAAAAAATCACGGGTTTGTGGAGAGTTTGTTGTGCTGGATTGGTTTAGTCTTCGTTAGTAAACGCTCAAGGGCGATGAGCGCCACGACAATTCCCTTTTTGGTGCTGCTTGGTTGGCTGCATCAGAACGTAGAGCCGGCTACGCTTGCACATGAAGTGAAGCGGAATACGCATACTTCCAGCGTTCTCGAATCATTGAATTCTGCATTGGATCCTCGCACTCTGACTGAAAGTGTTCTTTTGTTTGTTTTACTTCCAGTGAGTGAAGTGCAAACTCTCAATCGAGGATTGTGCAAAAACTAACCGCAAGAAGAAACTTACTAGTTAGGACTCTTAGAGGGCAGCTCTTAGGCTCCCACTTCCGACTTGAGCGGCGTAACCGCGCTGTCGCCATCGCCGTCGCCGTCGGCGTAACCACGGGTTGCATTATGGGACGTTTACCGTAATAACGTCTCACGTGACGTCACGTGTGACGTCACGAGTGACGTCACGAGGAGGAGGAGGAAATTTTTCAGCTAAATTTAGCGAAAAAATTCCCCGCTAGATTTAGCAGAAATATTTTCCCGCTTAATTTAGCGTAAAAATTCTCTCCTCCCCTAATCCCCTCCTCCCTTCCCCGCTAAATGAAGCGGAAAAACTTCCCCGCTATATTTAGTGGAAAAATTTCCCCGCTATATTTAGCAAAAAAAAATCCCCGCTACATTCAGCAATGAACATTTTCCACTGAATTCAGCGGCAAATGCTACGAAAATTTCCCGCTAAATGGGAGGGGAGCCGGAGAGGAGGAGGGGAGGGGAGGAGGGGAAGGAGGGGTATACCCTACCCTCCCTACCCTCATCTCCTGCTCCTCAAAAGCTGCGCTCTAATTAGGCATTACAGGGAGTTGCAAACGTCTTTCTTTTTGTGTGTGTCTGTGTGTTCTGATAGGTTTTTAAGGGAAATGTGGTCGCGGATGGAAAAGTTTTGTAAAGGAATGTAAAACTCAAAGAACACATTCAAGACAGTCTACATTCCGTCGCCGACGCACGATACTGGTACCTAAGAGAGGCAGCTCGCGGAGTCCGAGTGGTGATACTTTCAAAAGAGACAGCGCCGTTATCTCAGACTTTGTTGGCCTTCGAGTAAACCTGCTGGCGTGTTCGTCAATAAAACACGTCATTATACAGCCTACAGCCCCAAGGAACCTACAATCTTTCTACGTGGTACCCCCAAAAGGTGAACCCGTGATGGTTGTAAAAACAATTATATATATATCAATATATATCTATACCCATATGTATATATATACAGGGTGTTTCACGAAAGCTGGACAAATTCGATATTGGGAAAACTACGCGTCGCAACACAAAAAGGCTTGTGTCGTTTTGGTCCTGAGCCAAGGGCCTATTTAGGAAAATTATTAGAGTCCGAGATAATTAGCTTGTTAATTATTTTTGCGCAATTAACTTTTTTATTATTACGTTTAAGCGCATGGTTTAAATTAGAAAATTGCTCAGCATAATCGAGAAACACTAAATCCACAAATTGCAGAACGGTGGAAGGCACGCCAAGCATTTTGCGGCTTTCTGAAAAACCGCACAAATTCGACGGGTTTTTAAGTCTCGGTTTGCTATCAGAGCGCATCTCGGCCCCGACGGCACCGCGTCCCGTGGAGAAATAGTGCAACCAGCCTCTGCTGCGTCGCGCGATGACAGCGCAGCAGAGGTTGGTTGCACTATTTCTCCATGGGGCGCGGTGCCGCCGGGGCCGAGATGCACTCCGATAGCAAACTGAAACTTAAAAACTGGTCGAATTTATGCGGTATTTCAGAAAGCCGTAAAATGCCTCGCGTGCCTTCTATCGTTCCGCAATTTATTCATTTAGTGTTTTTGATGATGCTGGGCAATTTTCTAATTCAAACCATGCCCTTAGACACAATATTAAAAAGTTAATTACGCAAAAATAATTAAGGATCTAATTATCCCGGTCTTTAATAATTTTCCTAAATAGGCCCCTAGCCAGGACCAAAACGACACAAGTGTTTTTTGTTGTGACGCGTAGTTTTCGCAACATCGAATTTGTCCATCTTTCGTGAAACACCCTATATATATAAGGGTCGAATTTTTAATTTCGCTGAAAAAATATATGTTATGGCGTCGTCTTTAAAAACGCAGTAGCCACAAACGGCAATTCCGTCGGATTTTTTGTTCTCGACTTACGAATTTTAAAAGAGGCCGCGGCGGAAAGCAGTGTTTTTCGCATCCGTCGTGGGTCGGATGTTTCGCTCGATCTCCCTTCGTGGATTTTCAGTCCACATCATATTAACTTTTTTCAAGCACTCTGTGAAAACAGGTAAAAGGCTCTAATACCATGAAATAATTTTAGGCGTTTTGATTTTTTCTGTAAAAATGTCAAAAACGCCCCCTCTGTCAATTGTTGGCGAACTTTGACAATTAAATACTGGCGATCTACTTGGGTTACATCAATATATTCTTTATGTCTATGGAGAGCCCAAAACACGCTCTTTATATATATTATAAAATGATTTACCTGTATTAAATAGCCTTTGCGGGACGTTTACGTTAATGTTATGCGAAAACCAAAAAGTACCAATTTTAAGATCAATTTTCTACAAAAAAACCATTTTTTATTTTTTTTTATTTTTTGTTAAAATGTAGATATGATAGTTGTCTACTCGAAAAGCAAGTCGAGAAAGTGTATATTTTGTTTGTATGTTTTATATTTAAGCATCAATATCTTACAAAAACGTGTTTTTACGGCTTGAAACGGACTTGCGAATTGCGCGTCTTCACAAACTTGGAAACATTTTTGACTTTTTTCAACGCTCCCACATAAAATTGAAATACAGTAGTTCCACCCAGTTATATTTATTGATCATTTAAATTTTAATATAGGCGGCAAGCTACATTGGAGCAGTTCAAAAGAGAAAGCAACACTTCTTAACAGACCAGCAGGCGTCGTAAATTTTAATGTATAGAAATCGGCAGACGTCCTATTGATTCGGTGCCTTCATTGGCCTATATGAACGTCCCGCCCTTTCGGAACCAGCAGATGACCACGACCTTTCGCGCTCGTTGTGTTAGATAGGACGGCCCACGACAGTAAAGCGAGCAGCGCACCCTGTGTCACGAGGAGTGAAATGGTACGAATGTGTCGTTGACGCGGCGAACAGTGACGGCCACCCAGGAGTAGTCAGTCAGTCAGAGTATTGCAGAAGGGAAAGCAAAGTAACTGTTGCCCGGGAGGATGAGAACACCATGGCCTTACAATATCGACGGTCAACAACAGTTCTGCCTGCCAAAACAACGCCGCGTGCGAGCTAAAACCGGCGGCGCGGGACGAAAATCGCGCACGCACACGAAGATGGGCCGGTTTCGTTAGCGATGTGGGAAAATTTTGAAACCAGCAATCCGTGCACGCGTGAAACGAGACCGCGTATTTGCCCAAGCTTCGAACGCCCTATCCTAGAAATGGCCGTGCTCTGCAAAGTGGTTGTCCTGTGCTTGTCTTCCGTGTTTTATTCTTTCAATTTTACGTACTCTATCTCCCTCCGCGAAAATCCGATAGCACCGAAGGGTTATCTCTTTTGGAAACAGCAAAGCCCGGAGACTAGCATCAAAAACGAGCGTGTTGGCAAATATACTTGTGTCTATTCTGCCCGGAGACTAGTTGGGTCGAAGTCAGCCTCCTTGGCAACTATAACCGTTTGTGAAGAGTGGTCTTCTCCCGAGATAAAAAGTTAGCGCCGGCTGACGTGTTTCTTTTTTTTTTTAAAGGGAAGGGAAAGAAAAAGTTTGAGTAACTGCATGCAGTAACTACCTCGAATGCTCCTCTCCCGATATGAAGCTCGAGGCATGTTACGTCTCGGTTACCTTCTCGCGCACCGCTGCTCGAAACTATTCTTCACTTTGTTCCGCACAGCCACAACGGATGTGCGGAACAGAGTGAAGAATAGATTCGAGCATCATCTGGACGCCATCATCCTGCCAGGCTTCAGTGTCATGGGACTGGACTCGGCGTCGGTCAGTTAAGACTTTTTTGAAATTTTATTTCGTGTGTGTTTCTTCGCCCCGCTGAACTTTGTTTCTCGGGTGCGGTTCTGCTGAACTTTTTTTTTATGTTTCGTTACTAACTGTTTGTTAGCATTGTTCACGTGTTGGTTTTATTTCTTCATGGCGTAGCGGCCTGACGGTGCTGTAGAGAGCGTGTTCGCACGCATTTGGTTGTGTCCCGTTTAGGGAATGCCCGGAGGAGTTGGTTTTTGTTCTTGCCGTGTGCGGCTGAGTTTTTCTGTCTTAATTAATTTTTTTTTCCTTTACGTGTCGTTGATTTCTTTGTCTGACCAGGCGTGGACCTATCGCCTTGCCACGGCTCGAACCTAAATCTTTTATTTTTTTACCGCAATTTTCGTTAAGATCGGAGTTGGGAAATTTTATTCTTATTTATTTATTTTTATTCCCTACCCTTTTCCTTGACAATCTCTCCGTGTGTTTCGGATCGTTTCTGTGTCATCACTTTTGTGTATTACGGAAGTGAAAGGATATTCCCTGGTGATCTGTGCGATGTGCGGTGAACAAACCCTAGCGTTTGGTTTCGGAAAGAATTGTATATAATAGATCAATGACGTGGTGACTTTTCATGTCTTAGTAATATGACCGCTAATAGCTAGTCATGCTAGTTTACAGTGAAAGTTTTATCAATCGAAAAAATACAACGTCTGTGCCTCTTCGATATTGAAGGTCTACTAGGCCTGCTGATTTGATTAGATATGTTTCTCGTGGTTTCCCGCTCTTTTCAAAACATAAATAACTATTCAATACCACAAAATGCGTTTATAATTGATTACAAAACGCAAACAAAAATTCAAGAAAACTTTTTTACAATTCATAGAAGCGCACGTTTTTTTTTTGTCTGACTTAGGTCTTGCAAAACGAAGACGTCTTTTTCCGATATTGAGGCTTAAATATAGAACATACAAACAAAATATACACTTTCTAGACTTGCTTTTCGAGTAGACAACTATCATATCTACATTTTAACAAAAAATAAAAAAAATAAAAAATGTTTTTTTTAAGAAAATCGATCTTAAAATTGGTACTTTTTGGTTTTCGCATAACATTAACGTAAACGTCCCGCAAAGGATATTTAATACAGCTAAATAGTTTTACAATATCTATAAAGAGCGTGTTTTGGGCTCTCCATAGACATAAAAAATATTGATGTAACCCAAGTAGATCGCCAGTATTTAATTGTCAAAGTTCGTCAACACTTGACCGAGGGAGCGTTTTTGACATTTTTACAGAAAAAAAGCAAAACGCCTAAAATTATTTTATGGTATTAGAGCCTTTTAACTGTGCCCACAGAGTGCTTGAAAAAAGTTAATATAATGTGGACTGAAAATCCACGACGGGAGATCGAGCGAAACATCCGACCTACGACGGATGTGAAAAACACTGCTTTCCGCCGCGGCCTCTTTTAAAATTCGTAAGTCGAGAACAAAAAATCCGACGGACTTGCGGTTTGTGGCTACTGCGTTTTTAAAGACGACGCCATAACATATATTTTTTTCAGCGAAATTAAAAATTCGACCCTTTTTGCCTGCACGATTTGAGATGAAACTACCCTATATAATATATATATATATATATATATATATATATATATAACTTTTATAGAAGCGTAGACAACTGGATGTTTCTCTTCGGTAGTAAGGCTACTTGCTACCTTCCTGCATATGATCAGTTTGGCTGAGGAATGATACCTCAACCTAGGGACTTGGAATAATAAACTCAGATCTGGATATCAATGCAAATGTTTTGGTGATTATTCTTACTTAATTTTCATTAAGTAAGAAATTAACATTATTGAAGAACACTCAAATAATGTTAATTTCGCCAGTAAAATGAGCTTAAAGAAGAAACCAGGCCTTTCTAAATATAAGTAAAATATAAATCTAGGGCTATAGAGTCAAAAAAGCACTTCTTTAGAAAACATGGTGTTAGGCTCACATGCCACAGAATATTTTTTTCTTTTTTGTAGTGATAATTTTGCGTACGCAGTTACCCCTATCACTGGAGAAAAACATGCTGCACTTGTGGAACGGTTCATCTCGTCGTTAAACGCAGCGGAACGGAAATGTGCAAAATAAAGTAAAAAATACGGATTCTGTATGTCCTCGCTCACTTTTGCCACGTGCAGGGTCATAGGCTGCTTGAATTAATTGGTTTTCCCATCGCATGACTTGAGAATAAAAATAAATAAAACGCTTTATGATAGAAGAGGAGAAATATACAATTATTTTGTTGTTTTTCTTACGAGCTCTGCTTAGTATATATTACGGACTGTTTTAGAGCCCTCCATTCGTTTGCATGTACATTGAGAGCTTGTCGCAGGTTCGGTGGTCAACGACAGGTAAGAAATTGGAGCATAGTGATCATTCGAGCAGCACGCTGATGAAACTGTGCCGAGTATGTTGGCGCCACCAGTTTTTGCAATTATTTTAGAATACTTAGCGCGAAAAAACGATTAATCTCAAGTCAAGGCCGTTTTTTTTTTGTTAATCAAATGATCAGCAGGGCATAGAGGATACATACGACCAAACGCACCATAGACTTAATTTTTTGCATTATAGCTGCTGTAACTAAATGTCCCTAATATTTTGCGCCCAGATACCGGTAATGAATTGTAGGTATTTCCAAATAGGATATACATCAAAGTTATTTTTTATAAAAATGTCTTCCCCTGAAAACCACTCGCTTTGGCGGACGTTAAATGAATCAATCGTATCAAATGTAATTGAAATCGTTTATTTTAGAACATATCAATGCAAAATTTGAGGTATATGCTTAGAAAACCTGCAGATAACAGATCAATTAATCTCCACGGAAAGCATGTCATCTATGACGTGATTGCGACACATATAGGACATGTGAAATGCTGGTACTTTTTGTCCGCATTACATATTCAGTGTTGCACTTTATAGACATTTAACGCGTGTTAATTCCTAGAAAACTATATTCCAGCCTTCTTTGACAATGCTTTTTTTTTCAGAACAACAACAATTATGAACACGATGAAGTCAGTCATACTGATGATGGTATTTTGTTCGTCGCTGCTCTTCACTTGCAACTGCAGCAACGTCGACAACCCGACAAAACAATTTTTTAAAGTATGTTTTTCTTCTATCATACACTGATGTTTTTCTCTTTTTTTAATACGCAAAGGATTGTTTTGAACTGATTGGCTGCGGAAATTACCACCAAGGCAGACAGATCTGACCGAGCTAGCCCCCAAGTGTGAGGGGCCAAAGTGTGTGGTTAAATTAAACTTGATGCGCCCGAGAGGGCATTCAGGGATTTCAGAGTCCCATATTTTAATTAAGCCTTTCAGAACATTGACATTTAAATATAATGGGCACCAAACGTTAAAGACTCGATAAGAACGTTTCAGCCCAATAAGTTACCTGAATAAATATTTAGATGAAATGCCACAGTCCTCCATCGGTGTCACAAGAATGCACAGACAACGTTATGTGTCAATTCTGTACGGCAAAGCAAACTGAAAGGTCACTGCATAAACTGGAAGGTAATACAATCTTCGAGCCGCCAAACAAAATATCCAGCTCTGACATTTTGTTTTCAAATATGCCGATTCCCCTAGACTCAGTCTCAGAACATTACTCACAGCGCTTGCTTTGCGTTTTGTATTGGACAAAACTTGTCGCATCTTGGCTTTAGTGTTGTATTCATTTTGATGATATTTCTGCGTTCTGCAAATGCTGTTTCTTATATCTGCTGCTGGAACCATCTGATCCCTTCTCGTGGAGTGCCTGCACAGTAAACATAGATTCTAAACTCAAGCACATTCATGACGAGCACTCAGCAGCAAACACGAACGTTTTGGGTGTTCCAGTTTTAGTAAGGATACATTTTTTATTCGAAAATATGTCAGTGACAGAAATGCACTAGACTGAGTAACTGCCAGAAAGCAAGTGACCACTAAATTTAACATGTAATGTACTGTTATTGATGCGACGGTACCTACTCAGCGTTTTTCTGCTGCAGGGTGAGTTAAATATTTGCGAAGGAAAATTTAAAAATAGCCCCGAGTCAGTGGGGCAAGAATACTTGGATTACAGTAGTGCCTGTAAGCTTCTGTGAAGTACGAAGCATTCAGTAAGAAGTTAAAAGAGTTATAGAAAAGGGTCAAACGGGGACATTCAGCGTTTCGTTTGAGATGCTGCCTGTCATTTGTTTTATCTCTCTTCTTTTTTAGCTCCCTTTCGCCCCAGTCCCAGTGCTTACCTTGGTGTTAGATTATTGTTTTGTAGTCTATCGGCATGCAATGGCCTTTAGAAAATAACGCAATCAGCGAATAGGTTATAAATAAACACATTCCTCCGGTGTAAACTGGGTCGGTGGTACTGTTATTTCCTACGAGTAGTAGCCCCTTAGAATGTTTGGAATTCATAAACCTTGTTTCTGCATTTGGACATCATAAAACATTTGTTCAGCCAACCCGTGGCGATTCATCATTAGACTTGTTTCTTACAACCTACCCTAAACATATCCCTTCAAGGCAAATTCTTATCACAGATCACTCTCTCTGTAAAGGTCCCAGAGAGGCAAAAGTCCTCGAAAACATTCTGGGGTTACCTAAAGGCACATTTAGAAGGTCTCAATTCTTCTCTCCTCCGGACATCCGCAGGTTTTGAAAGCTCTTTTCAATGATCGTTCAGTCGAGGCCAATTGGACTCTTTTCAAGGACACACTGCTTAGCTCCGCGAATCAGTTAATTCATAAAAAATAATTACCTCCTTCGTTCTCATTGAAAATAACGCCAATTGTAAATAAGAAGAGGCGTTTATACCGTGGGGCTTAAACACAAACGACATATGGCTTCAAATGTGGAATTCAGTTAGCAAAGTAAAGGATTTTCAACGATGATCTCAGGAAAGTGCTAAGAATCCACAAACATTTTGGTCCATTATCAATCCTAACCCTCGCGGTGCCACCCTACCTACTCCGGACCCGCGAGATCACTCATTATCATCAGCAGCGGCTGCCTTAAATTTTAACAAAAATTTCGAAGACATCTTTACACGCGAAACCTTGCCAGTGCCTCCCTTACATAGTTCTGAACGCCCAACGGACATGCAGGATGTTTACCTCTTTGTAGTCGGTATTTTATATCTTATTGATCATTTTTACCTTAATTATTCTCCTGGTTGAGATGAAATTAACTACAGACTTTTGAAAATGGCGAAAAATACTTTTACTAAATGTCTGCTTCCTATTTGTGAACAATCTCTAGCCTTTCTCAACTGCCACGTGATTGAATACATGTGAACGTAGTACCCATCTTGAAATCTAAATGAGCTAACTAATTACAGGCCTATGCCACTGAGCAGTGTATCACACACAATTTTAGAGCACATTGTTTTCAGCAAAATAATGTCACATTTGAATAGTAACAACTTGTTGCTGTGTTACTCAACTATACAAACTCACCTACTATCTTCATGGTCACATGCGCTCTGCGAAAAAAAAACTGATGCAATATTCATAAACTTTTCAAAAGCATTTGAATGTGTTCCTCGTACCGAATTAATATCCAAACTTTCCAATTTAAACATGAATAATAATCTTGTCCTCTCGATTAGGGCTTTTTGTCTAATCGCACCCGATCTGTGACCGTCGATAATACCACTTCCTCTTCATTTCACGTCATCTCTGACGCCCCTCAGTGTTCAGTTCTTGTCCCTCTTCTTTTTCTAATTTATGTAAACGGCATTGCTTCTTCTTTATCTTCCTCCGTAAGACTGCACGCTGAGAACCTTGTGCTATATGGAAAAGTTTATTCAATTGAGGATTGTAGAATCTTACTAGAGGATCAGGAAAACTAACAACTTGGTGTTACTGTTGGCCCATGACGATAAACCAGGATAAATATAAAATAATTTACAAATAAAAATAAGGTATGTTTTCAATGTACTATTTTATCGCGCGAGCGCAAACGGGTGGTCACATTTACATACTTAAGAGTGTAGCTCGTCCAAGATCTATTACGGACGTGACATATTAACAACATCAATCTGCTCTGAAGCTAATAAAACACTGGGATTTTTAAGAACGCATCTCTACCTCGCCGACTCATATATCAAGCGTTTAGCCTTCACCATGTATGTACGGAATAGGTTAGAATATGCATCTATCATATGGAACCCTTATCAAATATACCTCATTAACCAACACGAGGCTGTCCGGAATCGTGCGGCCCGCTTTATTACTCGCGATTTACTCGGAATAGCGTTTCTTCTTTAAAAGGGTTTATATCTCCATAACTCTCGACACTCGCAGAAAAATTGACAGGCTCTCTTTCGAACACAAACTGTACTATAAAACATGGTAACTTTGAACGTTTATTTCCCCTTTCCATTATGTTTCCTCTCGCCTATATCATTCTTGTAAAGTTGGAGCTATTCTTTCCTGAACTAACGCCTACAAATATTCACCTCTCCCACTATGCATTTCTGATTCGAACAGTCTGCTCTATCCTCAATGATAACAAGTGACCAGAAATATTTCACGCAGGGTTAAGTTTCATTTGGTTGCATAATGTCTGTATGAAGATGCTTTTTTTCATGTCCTCATTCGTTTTCCCCCAATTTTATCATTAAACATATGACTTTGTAAGGTAATAAAATGAAGTGATATGAGATGAAACTTAACATTGATTTTGTATCGAAACACCTGACATCTTTAATAGCTAGTTCTGTAAACTTAGCTGTTCTATAGCGACCTATATTTATTGAATATACATACACTGGTCTGAATGCATGACAGATTTGACGAAGAAATTACTTTAGCTCTCGAAATGTTGTCCCAATGTGCTAAGATTAAATACTCCTGAGCGACTTATACGTGTATTAGTTCACTTTCTATTCTAAGGCCTCACGGAATATTTCTTTGGAAGGTTTTTGTAATAAAATTAGATCGCCTGTAGAGTATTGTATTTTACACCGTGATAGAGACAATCACTGTGACTGAGAAAAAATGTATATATTTGGTGCTGTATTATTTTCCGGCCTTTACTGTAGGAGCAAATTATTTAAGTCATTTTGCATGTATACAGTTACTGCTCTGCTTAAACGTTTGTAAAATATGAGGAGTACTTCATGTGGCACTCCGCTTTTGCGAAACATGGTTGCTTTGATATCTTTATTGAGAGTAGTTTCATTATTTAAAGTGTTGTTTAACGGGTGTATTGTGAAAAAGTACCAAGCACTTTTGTAATCCGGTACTGGAGAGTGGTTACATTTTATTTACAAAGGTTTCAAATGTGATGTCATCTTTTCTTTAACCAAAGGCGCGTTCAACTGTCTGGTAAACAAAGCTGTTATGCAATGCATGCATAGTGTGATCAAATTCTAACTCGTTGGTTAATCTGATTTTTTCAAGGATACGGAAGAGAGACCAATCCTGCTGTACCAGTGCTATCACAGCGGATTCAGCATTGATCCACCACAATCTACTAACTTTACTATTCTTTTTGATGGCACAAATCCAAACGCAACAGGCATTGTTGGCACCACGTGGTCTGCGACGAAGGGAACTCCCAACTCTTACGTCACGTGCGTATGTTTGAATTTCTAGTTAAAAGTAATGATAATTGAGGAGCGTTAGAAACGCAGTTATTATTATGAATTGTACTATGAAGTGTCATTTCACCAATTTTGGAACGCATTAGGCTACACAAAACAAAATAATTACTTTATATATTAATCACGGAGTCCCACTTTTTAGTTCGTAATAAAAAAAATAAAATACACACCTGGCAGGCCGGGAGATTATTTTCATAAGACAGGCTTTGTTGAATACAAAGTCAATTAAAAAAATGTGATTCGGTTGAGGTTACCGGAGACGCAGAGACGACAAGAAACGAAACAAAATACGCGTCTCAAACGCAACTGAATAAATTTTATTGACACGCCAGGTTCCATATATAACTTTCTCTCATAACCCACGACGGCTTTGTACTTTTTTTTTTTGCGACCACGTCACGCCCTCTATATCACAACAAACGGTAATATACCTACACCAATGTTATGAAATAAAGGTAAGGGACAAGTCAAAATGGACTACGAGAGCATCCAACCTCAAGACCTCATGCACTTACGAATGAAAATTAAGATTCTACGCGTATCAAATTGTACAAATGATTCATACCCTACCCAAAAACACAGCAAAACTTTCTCCACCTGGATTATGAAACTGGAAATCTAAAGGCCCGTTCACACGATGCATTTTTCTCGCGCATCTAGTGTCGCGAAATGTAGTTTCGCGAAATGGTTGCGCCGTCTGAACGAGTCCGAGAAGGACGCGCGCATCTAAAAAAGTTGCGCGCACACCTCGCTTCTGGAGCGAGCTTTTGCTGAAACTTTGCCGAGTCCTGTCAATCACTCTGAGGGCGCCGCCAATGGCCGCTCAGAAACGCTCTCACGTGGCCTTTGAGGGGGAGCGAGCTGTTTGAGAAGACCACTTCACTGCCGGTGTTGTAGCCGAGCCAAATCCGAAAAAACCGAAACCACGAACGATGGATACTGCCGGCGCTTCCGCAAGCACGTCAAGCACCACTGAAGGAAAAGTGAGTAGCATATTGGAAAAAATCCAGCGATGGACGAAGACAATTAGCGGGAGTTGGCAAGATTAGAATAGTGCTCATAGCGTTGTTGTCGCGACGATACCGCTGGATAAGAGACCATCGAGTAAACTGAAACCAAGTTTGCTTTGTTTACAAGCGAACGTGAAACCATGTGCGCTCTCTGAAACAGTTGGCACAGTAAAATCGGGGCAGACATGGGCGCCGAGAAGTAACCAGATTGGGCACGTAGCGTTTCTATGAATACCATGTGCATTGATAGGAGCTTTGGCAATGAATTAGCTGCGTACGGGCTCGGCGCCGGCACATGTCCTGCACGTACAGGTTGCCGCCTCAATCGGCTTTGCCCACACGCGAGATCGCTCTAAGTAGTGCAGTATGTGAGAAAAAAGAATTAAAGTGAATTGACTGCATAAAATGCGCAAAGCAGGTCCCCAGATAAATAGCGATCTGATTCGGAGCTCACTCAAAACGGTGCATCGGCGTGTGTGTGTCACGTTCGGAAATACTGGGTGGTCCGGATGGCAGTGGTTTCGATAAATCTCAAAAAGTCATTTTGTTAGCTACGGCACTGTAATTGACCACGTAATTTTGCCTGTGTGGTTGGCTTTCAACTGAAGCGCCACATTATATGGTCAACACCGAAACTATTTTCGCGAGTCTAATCATCGTTGTTGCACGTGAAGCGGTACGTGTGAACGAGCACATTTCGCGAAACTTGAGTGTCGCGAAACTGTTGCGCGCCTAAAAGATGCATCGTGTGAAGAGACCTTAAGTGCAGTAGTTTCTAGAAACCTGAAGTCTAGATTGTAGAGAAAGGAATATTTTCGGAAAACCTGAAATTCTGATAGAATGCAGATAGTTTTTCATTTCGATAATCGGGATAACCAAAAGTTATGCGGTGTTTTTTCGCTAGGGTATAGCCCTCCGACCATCATCGCCCAGGCTAAAATTGCTGAGTCACTGGGCCGTAGACACATGCTGAGCCACATCCCTGTTGACAAAGATGGCAGCGAGTAGGAGGCGACTATTGGAAAGGTCTATAGCAGTGTACATGATGGTTAAAAACTAAAAGTACTTCTGCCGCAAACTCTGGGAAGGAGTCCGGCTTGTTTGAAAAGTGCCTAAAAGATACGCGTACTAAGCACGAGTTGTTCTTGACTACACTTAATAAAATAAAGATAGTTATGACTGTGTCGTTCTAATGAGTGCCGATATCAAGCTATATAATTTTCTCAGCAGTAAACTAATCGAGCATTAAATGCTGACATAATGGTAGCTGAATACAATATACACATTCTATAACATTGTAATCCCTACCTCAATATTATTTTTGTATTTTACAGCGGTTCTCTTCAGGCCTATTATGATCCAACTACCGATCTTGCAGTGCTCACTACGTCATGTAAGTAATTTATATGTAAATACGGTAAACGACTCAATTTCTTGCGAGGACCTAATTTTCGCGAATTTTGCGAATCGCCTACGATTCGCGAAAAATACGTCCCGCGAACAATTCGGGCAATATGGGAACGCTACGGAAGCTACACTCGATTCGCGAAAATTAAAACCCGCGAATAACTTGAAATTTTCAGCTTTGGCCCGATTCGCGAAAATTTGAGCCCGCGAAAATTAAGTCGTTTACAGTAATTTCTGTCACTTAGAAAGACGCCCTCGCCTGTGCTTCAGTTTTTGTTTTAATCGCTTAATGTCCTTTAAGATTTAGATAAACTTACATTTTTATTATTGTTAATAATAATAAAGCTTTATTTTATAACGAAGATTTAAGCTGGTGAAGAATTAATACACTTCATACGTTTATAATATATTTCTCGCAAGAATTAATGAATGAGATTGTGTGGTCACACTGCAACTATTAGTGCATACTATCAATATTTAGAAATGCTAACTCTTTTCATTGTGCTAAAGCAACACATAAAATATTTAATGAATATTTAAATCGTCAGCACTCTTCCCCAAATATGAGCCTTACCATATTTAGAAAGAAAATTAGAAATTGGCCTCCAGTATTGCGAGCTACTGAAAAATGCATTCCAACAAAAAATGCAGCTCTCCAACGCGCAGGCGCCAATTTTTTCCGACTCATTTTACAGCCGGCCGGTCCCTCTAGATTTTACGCCCTATTTCTTTTTTTGTAAGTTGGTCTTAGAGACACAGAATTCGATTTTGCAGCAGACCGCTAAATATAACGGAACTCCTCTATGGGTCACGTGTTTGGTGCCTCTATGAGTCACCTGCTCCTGAGGCTGGTGCCACCACGAGTCACGTCATCACATGATGTGCGTCAGGCTAGGCCAGATGACAAGACGCTACGGTGTCACGTGACTCACCGTATGAAGTTAAGCTCTCGCGTGACGTCATGGTATTAACAATGTTATCGCATCTAAGAACGTTGGCTGTCAAGTCGCGATGTAAAGTGAGGGTATGTCATATGGCCCCCGTCGTGTGATGTCAGACGACGTGATGTGTGTCCCGTGACTTCCCGCTTTGGCAGCCTCTGTTTAGGTGACAACGTCACGTGACGTTTCCATGCTATCTTGAATTGTGTATACAAAGCCGATGCCTTCGCATCACGTGCGTTTGGGTGATAGATCGATGCGCAGTTTCTCGAGTAAAAAGCTGTTTAGCCCACGTCAGCCATTTTAGTAATACTCTACACTTCCAATTGCATTTAATGTTGTATACCATGACGTTAATACGAACAATATATTGAAAGGAGTGAGAGTTAGGCGAGTGCCGTCTTCTCCACAGAAGTTAAGTTTTTTTAATGCTATCGCAATTCAAACAATTAATTTGTTTTATAGTTTATTAATCTTCTGCGTGTTCCGCCAACCCTGTGAACACGTAATTTCTTTGCAAAGATTGTTTTACAAAAATAACATGCAGGAGGATATATTGGTGGACTCTTAGGGAATACGTTAGTATGACTCTCGGAAACGCAACACACGTCCCATTTTGGGAGATGCTGACGCTGACCCCTTCACTTCCCTCTTTGGTTTTCTCGTTTGGTTCTCCTTTGTTACCTGGGTTGCTTCCTCTCTTTTTTACTGCCTCTTTTTGGCCTCTTTACGGGGTCAGTACGAATACATGAAAGGATAAATCATTGAGGACTGAGACGGAAACAAGGCCCCCGTCCTCGATGTTTTATCCTTTCATGCTATTCGTATCTATGCCTCAAAACGCTCTTTTAAAAACAATTGGGTTGTGTGTATGTTTATACAGCCTAGAACTTGGGCTGCCTCAACGGGCAACGAGTCTCCCAGCTGTAGATGAGAAATTATGCAGCGCAGTGCAACCGCTAGGCTGCGCTCTTTAACGTGCACCATGTAGTAGCGATACACGACCGCCACGCCGTTACGATGCTTATCCAGATCGAAACGGGCAGGGTTGGGAATTTGAACCCGATGATCCTCGGAGTTCTGCGAGCGCGAGCTTTCGCTCCGCGTGCTCCGAGCCTGGTTGGTGCGCTAGCCCACTCGGCTACCGATCCCCACACGCTTTTTTCAGTCATTACGGGGTCAGTGATATCTTTTTCCAAAGTGAGACGTGTGTGGCGTTTCCCAAGGATCATGCTAACGCATTCCCAAAGAATACACCAAATAATCCTCCTGAAATTTGTTTCGCTCCTTTTTCTGTACTCTGCCTGTCAAAGTGCGTCGACACCTTTAGATGTGGTCATTTATATCACTTGCGGAAAGAACCACGTCCATAACACTCGTGGAAGGAACTGCATTCATCGTTTGAACTACACACACATATGTCTGCCCACACACCGCTGCTATGGAAGCCCAGAGCGAAGAACAACCGGTGACGGCAGCGCGGCAACTGAACACGCCCGCATTCCACCGCGCCGCGGCGCAACATCTCTTAGATAACAAAACCGTGGTGGTGAATGAGATGACGTCATCAGAGAAGGTCAACGCTTGGCAGAGATTGGGCACGATGACTGCGCCAACGTTCGCCTCAAACTTGACTCATGCCGAGCGCTGACGAAGCACTCGTTTCTAATCTGTGCCCATCGTTGGCCTTGTCTGATGACGCTATCTCATTCAACACTGCGGATTTGTTATCTACGAGGTGTTACGCGGGCGGCACCTCCTCCTCTCTGGCTCCGCACCACAAGATAACGAAAGAGCTCGCGTTCTGAGCAAAACCCTGCGCTGTCTGTCAGTTTGTCAGTGCCAGGGAGAGGGAGAGGTTGCCGCATGCTGACGCCAGCTCTGTAGACCAGTGGGAGTGTGGTGAGCGTAACCCTCTCCCCTCCTTCTCTCTCTCTCTCTCCCCGGCTCTGTTAAATGAAAGACGCCGCGGGGTTTTCGTGCAAACGAGTGTTCTAATGATAATGCATTAATATGTTCTAAATCTAGTATTTTCAAGGTTTTTTTTTAGAAACACAAAATGTAAAAATGAGATCCCTGCGCAATCGCAGTATAAAATCTTGCAGACTATTTCTGCAAGTTAATAAGTGGTGGATTGTATTTCGTCGAAAGCCTCCTGCCATTCGTTATGGGATGCTTGATAATCTGGAAAACACAGATTAAAAAAAAATAATGAATATCTTTTTATTCTTACAGCTAATGTACGAAGAAAATTTAAACATACAGTGTGATCTACGTATCAAAATAATTTATACAAGAACACAACACAATAATGAAGATTTTATATATGTAAACTCAAGAGCTTCACGATTGCAAAAAAGACAGCTGTATTTCTTGTTTTTCAATAACATGTATTTTTAAATACAGCCTTTGAAGAATACGTTACCGTTCTGGATCCATTCGTGGGCAAGACCTTCTACATCAAAATCGGTAAGATTCAGACAAGCTCTTTTTCACACGAAATAAATTAAACGTCACATAAGAAGAACAATTATCCTCTGAGTATAATTTGTAACATTACATATGTGATGCGTCTTGAAATTATTCAAACGGTTTGAAGAAACAATATTTAGATATTATGAGATTGATGATTCTATAAGATTGGTCATCGGGCTTGCCGCATCTCAGGCTACAGCACCCATAGGCCCTCAGGCTCTTGCCCGTGGTCCCCAGTATGACATCTAAACATTGATTAGTTGTGGGAGATAGATGTTCAGCTCGTAGCTAAGTTTCATGACCTGATTCCATTAATTCATGAGCATCAAAAATATATGTGACTTTGAAACCTTGAACGATGGATCAGAAATAGTTAAACAATGTAAGTAAGCGAGATGTCTTGAACTTGAAACAACATTTCTCAGATTGTAATGCCGAGAAGTCGTCCAATCTTTATTTAAGCGCCCCAAGTTTCGGATACCACACCATGTTGGAAGCTATATTCTGGCATGACTTTACTTGTATTTCTCGACTAATGCTTCAAATATCTTAAGAAACCAATCGCATAAGGACGATCCTGTTCTAACTTGTATTATGAAATTTATATCCCTAACTTAACCTAAAAGGAACGATGCTGTTCTGTCGGTCCACTTGTTGAAATAGGCTCTTGTTCCAATCTTTACGATTATATGCACTGAAGGGCGCGTACTAAGTCAGAAACAAGTAGTTTTGGGAAAGTTTCCATTAGTACTGAGCAGCATGTATTCTCTCAAAATATTTCTTTCCTGAAAAATTATGGAACCTTTTCATTTTTCAATAATTACTTTTATGCTTCCTCGTTAGTACCTTTGTTTTAATTTAGGACTCCTGGAAACACTGGATAAATACTGTGTAGGATTAAGTGCAGAAAATCAATTTTACACTAGCATGTACTCAAAGTGGAAAGTTGGGCTAATTGGCGTAGGCTAAAGATGGGAGGGGGGGGAGAAGCACGCGGCACGTGATTGAACGGTGCCCAATGTGATGTGGCAGAAGGTTGGCGCATGTGTAG